>ONZH01030395.1:0-44560 GCA_900303285.1 Rhinella marina | reverse complement strand
TGCTCGACCAGCACTCCAGCACTGGCTAGTGGCTAGTGTTCGACCTGAGCACACGAACACTACGGTGCTCGATCATCACTAATGTTTTACCTTTATTTATGAAAAAAACGTAGAGAAAATTTGGAAAAAAATTGCTATTTTTTAAATATGAATTTCTCTGCTTTTATAGCTGATATCTCAAAAATAGTTTTTACATTACAAATATCCATATGTCTTCTTTATGTTGGCATAATTTTGTAAATGTAATTTCATTTTTTAGGACGTTAGAAGGCTTAGAATTTTAGGAGCAATTTTTTACATTTACAAGAAATTTTCTGAAACCCTTTTTTAAAGCACCAATTCAGTTATAAAGTGATTTTGAGAGGCTTGCCTAATGGAATTCACCCATAAATGACCCCATTTTAGAAACTACACCCCTTATATTATTCAAAAGTGATGTTAAAAACTTTGTTAGACCTTGAAGTGTTCCACAAGACTTAAAGGAAAATGGAGGTGAAATTTCAAACTTTTAATTTTTTGTAGATTTTTTTGTTAATCATTTTTTTCTTTTAACACAGCAAGGATTAACCGCAAAATAAACTTCAATGTACATTACTCTGATTCTGCAGTCTACAGAAATACCCTATATGTGGTAGCAAACTGTTGTCGGGACACATAGCAGTGGTCAGAAGGAAAGGAGTGTCATATGGTTTTTGGAGGCATATTTTGCTAGAATGGTTTTTGGACACCATTTTGTATTTGAATAGACCCTGATGTAACCCTACAGTGGAAACCCTCAAAAAGTGACTCTATTTTGCAAACTACACTCCTCAAATAATATATTAAGGGATGTACTGAGTACTTTGACCCCATAAGCGTATTTATTTATGTATTTATTTTTACGGTATTCACCTGACGGGGTGGATCATGTGATATTTGTACAGACAGGGTATATGTCTACTAATATCCTAATATGTCTACTTTTTCTTTTTTTCCTATCTGTATTTTAAAGCAAGTGTAATACACTTACAGCCTGCTTGCCTGTGAGACCCAGGGGGCTGGGTCTCACAGGCTTACATGGAAGGCAGGGCAATGCCTGTGGAAGGCATTAGGTTGCCGTCCCAGCCATTGGGTCCCCATCACCGCAGCACAGGGACCCAATGGAGATGGGGACCTGAAAAGGATATTGCAAGTGTTGTGGTCAGCGCTGACTGCGGCATAGTGAGAGTTATTGCACCGGTATCAGTGTGTTCACAGATGCCAGCGCATACAGCAGGGGCCCGACCATCAGTGACTGCCAGACCCCTGCTGCTGATCGGGCAGGCGCAGCTTCTGCATCCACCCTAACAGCGTACTGTAGTTTTAAGTCACAGTTCCCAGCGCCTGACAGTTACTTCACTGGTATCCTATGGGTTAAGATTAGAGATGAGCGAGCATACTCGTCCGAGCTTGGTGCTCGTTCGAGTATTACGGTACTCGTAAGTGCTCGCTGCTCGGATGAGTACCTCGCCATGCTCGAGGAAATGGCAACTTCCGCATTGTGCATTTTTGGCACCTATAAACTCAGCCAATCACAAGCCAGGAGACTCGGTACACCCAGCATCACGTGGGGCCCTTACATGTCGATAGCAGGGGTTGGCTGGCCTGATCAGGTGACCCTGGAATATACTAGTGACTGCCCGCGGTGCTCGGCTCAGATGCTGTCTGGATGTCGTTAGGGATAGAGCTGCTGCGTTTCAGGGAGAGTGTTAGGGCCTGCATTTAGTTCTTTGTTAGGCAGGAGTGATCTCACAAGAACCCAACAGCCCTTCTAAGGGCTACAAGAAATTTTCTTTTGTCTCCTGGCTTGGCTGGCTGGCTGGCACTAGTAGTGCAGCTATCGCCATATATAACCCTTTTTTTTTTTATTGTTCTATCTCAGTGATACAAATC
This sequence comes from Rhinella marina, assembly GCA_900303285.1. NCBI lineage: Eukaryota > Metazoa > Chordata > Amphibia > Anura > Bufonidae > Rhinella > Rhinella marina. The sequence continues at coordinate 42,649 of ONZH01030395.1, read as the reverse complement.
CATTTCATACAGCAGTGTGGAACCATTCTGTGTGTCACAGTTCAGCTGTCCACTCAACACAATCCGTATTTTCTGTCCAGGTGACATATTCTGTACGTCACTTAATTAAACCAGGTCTTTTGCTCTCACTCATACAGCTAGATCACAAAAATCTCTGTGCGACATTTGTCTGGGTTGCAGTCAAAATAGCCACCGTCAGCCGGGGCTGAGTTAGCTCTCTGATAGTTTCTGCACGTCACGTTAAAAAAAAAACAAAACTAAAAAAAATATATAAAAAAAAAAAGATATTAAAAAAACAGTTTTTTTGTTGTTTTATCTCAGTGATACAAATCCATAAATCCATTTCACACAGCTGCGTGGAACCATTCTGTGTGTCACAGTTCAGCTGTCAACTCACTACAATCCGTATTTTCTGTCCAGGTGACACATTCTGTACGTCACTTAATTAAGCCAGGTCTTTTGCTCTCACTCATACAGCTAGATCACAAAAATCTCTGTGCGACATTTGTCTGGGTTGCAACTAAGCAGACCAAGTCTGCCTAATCTAATAGTTTCCGTGTGATTGCTCCATACTGCACGGTACGTAATAACATACGTAATTTTGATCTAACTTATCCACCTATATATTCACTTGTTCAGACTGAACAAGTTTGTGGGTTTCAGTACAGCAGGCCCATTTTTTTTTTTTTTTTTTATATAATACACTTATATACAGAAAATGTTGAACCCCAGGGCTAAGGGTCGAGGGCGTGGGCATTCAATTACTGCAAGGGGCAGAGCCGTGGTCCTGGGCAGGGTGAGACAGCACCTGCTGATGAGGGAGCAGGGGAACGCCGCAGAGCTACACTCCCTAGCTTCATGTCTCCACTTACAGGGACACGTGGTAGAGGACTGTTGAAACCACAACAGTGCGAACAGCTGATGTCGTGTATTGCGGACAATGCTTCAAGTAATTTGTCCACCAGTCAGTCTTCCACGCAGTCCACCCACGTTACCCAAGGGAGCACTCCTCTGGCTCCTCCACCTCAACCTCCTTCCTCCCCAGTTTGCCCCCTCCCAGGAAAATTTGGAATGCGATCCGGCATACACTCAGGAACTGTTTTCTGGACCCTTCCCAGAGTCACAAACCACTTCTCAGGTTGCTGCTGACCTCGTTCCCGATGCCCAAGTTTTCCAACTGTCGCAGTCTGTGGGTGATGATGATGATGATGATGACGACAATGTTGAGTTAGTGGAAGAAGTTTGTAAAGAGGTGTCAGACGATGAGGAGACACGGTTGTCAGACAGTGGTGAAGTTGTTGTTAGGGGAGGAATTCCGAGGGGGGAGCAGACTGAGGAATCGGAGGATGACGAGGTGACTGACCCAAGCTGGGTTGATAAGCCGAGTGAAGACAGTGCTTCTGAGGCGGAGGCGAGTGCTGCACCAGAACAGGTTGGAAGAGGCAGTGGTGTGGCCAGAGGGAGAAGCAGGGCCAGAGCTGGTGCATCAGCAGCAACTGTTTCATGTAGTGAAGCTCCCGTGGCGAGGCCTAGATGTTCGCAAGTCTGGAGGTTCTTTAAAGAAAGTGAGGATGGCCGACGGACTGTGGTGTGCAACCTGAGGCACACCAGGATCAGCAGGGGTGCCACCACTACTAGCCTAACCACCACCAGCATGCGCAGGCATATGAGTGCTAAACATCCCACTCAATGGAACCAAGGCCGTTCACCACCTCCTGCAGGTCACACCACTGCTCCTTCCCCTGTGTCACTCGCTGCCTCTGCTAGTCAACCCCCTGCCCAGGACCCCGGCACGAGCGCCTCCCGCCGGAAAACCACACCTTCGCCTCCACGATCCTCCACAGTGTCCATCAATGTGTCCCAGCACAGCATTCAGCTGTCTTTACAGCAGACGCTGGAGCACAAGAGGAAATACAGTTCCACCCACCCACATGACCAAGCCCTCAATGTCCACATCTCCAAATTGCTGAGCCTGGAGATGCTGCCCTATAGGCTGGTAGAGACCGAGGCCTTTCGCAATCTCATGGCGGTGGCTGCCCCTCGGTATTCGGTCCCTAGCCGCCACTATTTTTCCCGATGTGAGGTCTCAGCCCTACATCAGCACGTGTCAGAGAACATCATCCGTGCCCTGACCAACGCTGTTTCTGAGAAGGTCCACCTAACCACGGACACGTGGACAAGTGCTGCCAGGCAGGGACACCTAATTTCACTGACGACACATTGGGTTAACTTGGTGGAGGCTGGGACCGAGACTGACCCTGGGGCTGCTCATGTACTGCCCACACCGAGGATTGCGGGGCCTACCTCGGTCACGGTCTCTCAGACGTACTATGCCTCCTCCTCTGACCACTCCTCCTCCACCGAATTACCATCCGTGGGCATGGCGCCTTCAGTCGGTAGCTCTAGGCGCAGCAGCAATGCCGTGGGTAAGCGCCAGCAGGCGGTGCTCAAATGCTGAGCTTAGGTGACAACAGGCACACCGCCCAAGAGCTGTTACAGGGCATCACGGCGCAGACCGATGTGTGGCTGGCACCGCTGAACTTCAAGCCAGGCATGGTTGTGTGTGACAACGGGCATAACCTGGTGGCGGCTCTGCAACTCGGCAGACTGACACATGTGCAATGCCTGGCCCACGTGTTCAATCTAATAGTTCAGCGGTTCCTCAAGACATACCCCAATCTGTCTGATTTGCTAACCAAGGTGCGCCGCATCTGTGCGCATTTCCGCAAGTACACCACAGATGCTGCCACTCTCAGGGCAGCGCAGCGCTGCCTACAACTGCCCGCTCACCGACTGTTGTGCGACGTGCCCACGAGATAGAATTTGACATTAAACATGTTATCCAGAGTTTACCAGCAGCGCAGAGCGATTGTAGACTGCCAGATGTCAACTTCCACCAGAACTGGTAGTCAGGTCAGTCAGATTCCTCAAGTCTACAATGAGGAGTGGACGTGGATGTCTGATATCTGCCAGGTGTTGAGCAACTTTGAGGAGTCAACACAGATGGTCAGCGGCGATGCCGCCATTATCAGCCTCACCATCCCGCTGCTTTGCCTGTTGAAAAACTCACTGCTCAGTCGGATGCTTTGCGCTTGTCACAAGAGACGGTGGAGGAAGATACGTCGCTTGATAGCCAGAGCACCCTCCGATCTGTTTCTCAGAGCGTATCAGAGGAGGGGGATGAGGATGAGGAGTAAGAGGAGGAGAATGTCTGCGAGACAGAAGAGGGTACCAGTGCTCAGTCCTTAAATCTTGAGCATGTATGGGCTGAAGAGGAGGACTTGGAGTAGGAGGAGGAGGAAATGGAGAGTCAGGCCAGTGAGGAGAGGGAATTCTTGCGTGTTGGGACTCTGGCGCATATGGCAGACTTCATGTTAGGCTGCCTATCCCGTGACCCTCGTGTTAGAAGCATTTTTTCAAACACCGATTACGGGTTGTTCACTCTCCTGGACCCACGGTACAAGCAGAACCTTTCCACTCTCATCCCTGCAGAGGAAAGGAGTATGAGAGTTAATAGATATCAACAGGCCCTGGTGCACAAGCTGAAACAATCCTTCCCATCTGACGCCGCTAGCGGCAGAGGGCATGGTTCTGTGGGCCAAGTAGCGGGGGAGAGGAGCCGAGTAGGCAGCTTGTCCAGCACTGGCAGGGGAACGCTCTCCAAGGCCTTTGCCAGTTTTATGTCACCCCAGCAAGTCACTGTCACCTGTCCCCAGTCTAGGCAGAGTAGGGGGGAGCTGTACAGAAAGATGGTGAGGGAGTACCTAGCTGACCGTACCAACGTCCGGACCGATCACTCTGCTCCATACAACTACTGGGTTTCAAAGCTGGACACGTGGCCTGAACTGGCGCTGTAAGCCTTGGAGATGCTGGCCTGCCCTGCCGCTAGCGTGCTGTCAGAGCGGGTATTCAGTGCAGCTGGTGGCGTCATCACCGATAAGCGTACACGCCTGTCAACTCACGGCGCTGACAGGTTGACGCTTATTAAAATGAACAAAGCCTGGATGTCACCGGAATTCAAATCACCTCCGGGGGAAAGCAGCTAAAAATTTACATTACTTATGTATCCGATTCCTCTTCTCTACTCCTCCTCCTCGTCTTTGCCTAACGCTGACCAAAAAAAAACGCCATTTTTTAGAGGTCCAACTGGCACTCTTTTACCACAATTTTTCAGGAGGGCCCCCTACAGGCTCTCTCTTCAAACAATTTTTCCGGAGGGCCACCTACAGGCTCTCTCTTCAAACAATTTTTCCGGAGGTCAACCTACAGGCCCTCTCTCTAAATTATTTTTCTGGAGGTCCACCTACAGACCCTCTCTCCAAACAATTTTTCCAGAGGTCCACCTACAGGCCCTCTCTCCAAACAATTTTTCCGGAGGTCCATCTACAGGCCCTCTCTCCAAACAATTTTTTCAGAGGTCCACCTACAGGCCCTCTCTCAATTTACGTCTTTTTCCTCTCTTTCTCTCTCTCCAAACTATTTTTCCGTATAGGTGCCATATACGGTACTAAACTGAGTAGTATACATAGAACACATGCCACACTTGATCAAGCTCATAATTTACAACTGTACCGGTTGATGCTAAATTTTTAAGTTGGGATCCTGCGTCGTTATTCGAACTCCATCCAGCTGTTGTCACCACCACACACGCTAGCCAAGGGGGCACTCCTCTGGCTCTTCCAGCTAAACCTCCTTCCCCCCAGCCTTCCCCCCACCTACAGGCCCTCTCTCCAAACAATTTACCCGGATAGGGGACTTATTAGATATTATACTGATTTTTGTTTGTTCCTCTTTTAATTGGCTCCTGACCTGTGATAGGCAGAGCATGGACACGTCCCCTTAGCTGCAGTAGAAAAAACACTCCCCTGGCCAGAGCAAGCTCTTTTTCCTTTTCCGTGTTCGAAAAATCCATGAAATATATGGTTCCAAGATAGGGGACATATACAATTTTAAACTGAGAAGAATCCATACCACACATGCCCCACTAGGAGAATTTGGGGTAATGGTGGGATTAGGCAGCCTCAGAGGCATCCATGCATTGTGCTGAGCCAGAGTCATGGAAAGGGAGAGACTACAGTACCAGCAACTTGGCAAGTAGCACGTTCAGCTTCTGCGCCATTGGATAAGTGCATACATACTGTTGTCTTTTTGCAATCGCAACTAACAGTTGCGCTGCAATCTACGCCTGAAATATGCCTAATATAGGCATATTTCAGCTTAATAAATGACCCCCTATATCTCTAATTCTCAGTTTTGCCTGAGCTAGTGGCTTGAGACTAGCAGCTTGATGCCTCCTTCACAAAGCACACAGAAGTAAATATTCTGCTCTCCATCCCTGTCTTTCATACACAAAGAAGTAGAAGAGTATAAACAATATTATAGAGAAGTACGTTCTGTATCTCTAACTGTAGCTCATTCTTTTTCCTATCTCCTCACCACATACTTCTATGGGAGCTTGCATTGTATTACTTCAGTCTCTCAAGAAATATTCTTACATTTATTTATTCTTTGATTTTTATGTATGTCAGTCCCCTGACTTCTCATTGTCATTTCCTGTGCTCTATAACTGCTTGATTTTTCTTTTTCTTCATGTGACATTATTATCATGGTGTTGCTATACTGAAATGTGTGACCCTGCATTTCATGAAAATATCATATTTCTGCTTCATAGTACAGTGCAGTGCAACAAATTAGCTGTTATACAAAGTGAAACCAAATTCACACTTAAAGGGAACCTGTCACCTCCGAAACACCCCCTGAACTAGAGTAAGCAGTGTATAGTGTAAGTGATGCTGAATTCGAATATGTAAGTTTTATCTTCATACTCCCTTCCATTCCGACGCTGTGCTCCCACAAACCAGCAGTAAAATGCACTCAGTAGACTCCAGTGCTCACTCACATAATGGAGCGGACTCAAAGAAGAGTCCTGTCAATGCATTTTACTGCTGGTTTGTGGGAGCACAGCGTCGGAATGAAAGTGAGTATGAAGATAAAACTTACATATTCGAATTCAGCATCACTTACACTATACAACGCTTACTCTAGTTCAGGGGGTGTTTCGGAGGTGACAGGTTCCCTTTAAGTAACATCGCTGAAATATATGTATCTGACAATAATGTTATAATATTTATTTACTATTTAATCAAATGCACTTAAACAAAAATAGAGGTTATATAATAAACCACCAACCCACTCCACTAGAAAAGAAGAAAAAAGAGAGAAGTAAAATTCACAAGAAAATATAATTTAGCAATAACTAACTTCCTAACTGGAGCCTGCTTCACACTTTCCAGCAACCAAATTAATGCAACAGGTATCCTGGAATTTAAATCATTTTCTTGATTAATTACATCTATCCAAATATTTTAATACGTTGACAATATACACATGTACTCTATGTGAAAAGCCTATACATGGTATATTATATTTAGAGTATCGTACAGTCCTATCAATGGCATACCTATAACAGAGGCAGACCATGCAACTACTATGGCGCAGGGGGACGGCGAGTCTGGCATTGAACTACTTCTTTTCCCCGTGTTAAAATACACTGCATTATCTATGACAAGTAGTCATCACTAGGGGAAGCTCAATGTAAAGAGATAACTACATCTTCCGTGGCAATTTCATACATTCCTATGCACTGAGCTCCCCCTAGTGGTGGCTGCAGGCAGACAGCTTCTTAATACAAGGTAAGCAGGAGATTTATCAGTGTATTTAAGCCAGTTGTCTGGTGTAAATACATTGAGGAATATAGTGCTCAAAATGAACAATCTCATTTCAAATAATCTTTTCATTTTTTTATGACATAAAAGTTGGATTAAGTGGTTGAGCCCAAAGACTTTTTTTTACAGTTTGTACTTTATTAAAATTTATTATGCTTATTTTAAAAAGTGTTGCACTATGTGTTCTGCAGTGCCTGAGAGTGACTTACGCATGCAAACTCAAACTAGGTGGGGCCGGGGACCTATATCAAGCTTTACTATGGGACCCTATGAGATCTATGTATCCAAACCTCAGAAAGGCCATATAAACATGTTGACAAGTTCAATATCAGCTGTATAAATAGGCAGATGGACATTTACTGGAAATTCTTTTGTAATATTTTTTTTTTTATAATTTTGTAAGACAAGGATTTAATTGTGACGTTTTTGGCAAAGCATCTGTCAGCAATTGAATATATTACTTACTGTACCTGATCTAAGAGCAGGATGGATGTCCAGGTAATGAATGTATGTAATGAAAGTATGAATCACCTCTTTTGAGGATATTCATCTCCAAAGAATGAAAAATATAAAGAGTACATTAAATACATGGAATGTAACCATTAAATGGCTATATCTAACCAAACCGTAACAAGACATCAATACATTTTGACATGAAAAATTAATTATTACAGTTGCAAAGATAATATAACCATATTCAAAAACATTTTTTCATTGTTAATAGTATGCCATTATCTTTTGTTGACTCTTAACAGATGGAGCCATTTTAATGATGTGCATTAGGCAAGATTAATTTCAAAATTGTACTGTAGATCTTATTTTAATTTATAATATGACTACCACTGATTCCCAGTACTGAGGGGACATGGACTGGGATTTAAAAGGGAATTATCAACATGTACCAGAAGGTGGTCTAAACTGTAACCCATTAGGCACTGGCAAGACTGTGGCATGGAGTCTAAGCAATGCCTTAGACACACACACAGGGACAGACACACACACACACACACACACACACACAGGGACAGACAGACACACACAGGGACAGACAGAGAAACACACACACATACACAGACAGACAAACACACACACACAGGGACAGACAGACACACAGACAGGGACAGACATACACACACACAGGGACAGACAGACACAAACACACACAGGGACAGACAGACACACACACAGGGACAGACAGAGAAACACACAAACACACACATACACAGACAGACAAACACACACACAGGGACAGACAGACACACAGACAGGGACAGACATAAACACACACACAGGGACAGACAGACACAAACACATACACACACAGGTACATTCATATACACACACACAGGGACAGACAGACACACAAAAAAGGACACACAGCTATGCCTCACCACACTCCAGCTCCTGTCTGTACCGCAACACAGCTCTGGACTCCTCCCCCACTGGTCACATGGATGATGACATCAGGAAGGTCCTTTAGCCGGGTAGGAAACTCCATCTACTCTGTTCTGAGTCTTGGGCCCCTCACCCCATCAATGTACTCTGCAAAAATTGCCTGCACTGCTGGGATAAGCTGCCCTAGAATTCAGAACAGGCAGTTTAATGAATACCGGGACATGGCTGCAGGAGTGAGCAGGCACAGTGGGCCCCCCCAGGAGCAGTGGGCCCCGGCACTTGCCCGGGTGTGGCGGGTGCTGACGCCGGCCCTGTAAATACAGAAATGTTTGAACTATCATTAACTTTTCCTTCCATGATATTGATGGATCCATCTGCCACCAAAGGTATAAAAATGACATTGGAAGACAATGGCAGTAAGTTTGACTAGGCAATTTTATGCCACCAAAAGCCTCTCCTGCAAATCTTCTAACCAACCAGTCCTACTACTTTTCCATCCACATTTCTGTCATCACTTTTAAACTTCTGGTGGGGTCCATTGCTCTTAGTATTCTTAGAAGTAATAGATTTAAGAACATTAAAAAAAGATGCATGAAGACTCTTCTGAAATTATTAAATGCAACCTAAATTTGCAAATTTTACTATTATATGTTCAGATCTACATCTTCTCCATATAAACATAGGCTATGACCATTTAAACCAGCAAAAGGAGTTTAGTGATGGCTCTTCTTTCATGGTAAGTATGCCACTGCTTAAGCTTATTAAAACATTCAATTGACATTCCTGGAGGATTTTTAATTCAGCAGTGAGTTATGTGCGTCCACATAGGGCACAGAGTTGGCAACCATCAGAGACAATTGTCTCCAACTGTCTCCAGATCCATGTTCCTTGAGGTAAAGACCAAAATAAGATATGCTCTGAGTTTCTGGGCACAACTAGTATCACTTACTTCAATGAGTTTTCCAGAAACAACTCCACTCTTGTTCAGGGGCTGTTATTACCAATCATTATCATCTCCAGAGGAGATACCGCACATACATAATATGTTTTTAAAGGAGTAGTTTCAGAATTACAGCTAATCATTTACCCACAGATTCAAAGTCAATGGGACTACCAAAGATACAGTAAGAGAGAACAGTGTTCCTCTATCTCTGCAGTCCTATAGAATTTAAACGGAGTGACAGTGTGCAGCTCAACCACTAATCCATTCAATTAGGGAACACTGTGTCCACATTCCCATAATTAACTTGAAGTCTATCACACATGCTGTAAATATATAAAACATTGTAATTCTAGGACATCCTCTTTAAAGGGAATCTGTATCCAGACACACTGTTACAAATCCATCTTACACGTGAGATGTCCACTTGCCAATATATTGTAATGGTCTTGGTCCTTTTTCATAGGTGGTCTCTTTGTTGCATGATCTCTAGTCATGTACAGTGTGTGCGCAAACGTGCTGGCAGGAGATCTCAGAATCAGGTGTGCGTATAGTGGGAGTGCAGCCAGAATGAAGAGGAGCGGAGTCTTGTGTGCAACGAGATGCACCAGCACCACCCTTGTTGCACATAGGGACTAATTAGCATAAAGTAGAAAGCCAATTTCTCAAAAAAGAGGCTACCTATCCAAATAGGACCAATGTACTGACAAGCACGCAACTCGCATGTGGGATGGATTCATAATGATATAGGTGGTGACACATTGCCTTTAAGCTTATGATACAAATTTAGCATTTGAGCAGACTTACTAATACTGTCTTAAAGTAAGACAGTGTAAACTGGTGTAAAGCCACCAGATTAATCACAATGGCTGATGTTGATAAATCTGGTGCATTTTAAATCTGTCTGTTTGCTGGTTTACTTCACCTATTTGTTAGCTTAGTCTACTCCAAAATGTGCCAAATGTTTGCTGCATATTTTGGCACACGATGGCACATTTAAGCCATGCTCTTTCCTGAAAAGCTACATCATTTTCTGCTAAGCCACACGCATTCATCAGACATAAGTGGAAAAGTTACTGGGGCAGATTTGCTAATAGTGAGACACTGTAAATGTAGGCAGTCTTAAACTGCATAAAATTTATCACAGTTGCTGAAGGTGGATGGCACATCTTTAGACTGTATAAGTCTAACTAGTTAGACTTAATTAGTTTTATTCAAAAAATGCATCAGAAAAATCAAGTTCCCTTGTCAGACAACTAAAAAACTGTCTAAACCCCTTGCTAAAAGTATTACAACTCATATACAACAATTCTTTGGTGCTTATTGAATCAGAATCCTGGCACATTTTTGTTTGTATATCTTTCCCATTGTGTTTTCTAAATTTAAATAACAAGAAAATTACACTAGTAAAGGGTCAACGTCACAACAATGCAGACAGTTTAACTTTCTCACAGAATGAAACTATTCTGTAAAATATAATAAAGTGAACATTTAAACTGCATATTTCATTTTCTTCCATACCTCTCGTATTTATTATTCATACATTCTTATTACGTTAATGCTGAAATCCTCTGCTTCTATTTAAGTACTCCAGTTCCATCACATTTAAGAAGTGCTGATAGATTGACATGTTAATTACCATATTTTATACACATTAAGGATATATATTTTGCTTGAAGCACAGACCAATTTTATATTTTGTCTTTCTTCGCAAAGCACATAGAATTTTTCCAATCCCCAGTATAGCAGACAAGAAACTATGACACGAAAAGCAAACTAAGTTGTAGAAGCCACATGCAAGTCTCTGCAGTGACAATGAAAGGGAACAGGGCATGAAACTATAATAAGTTATTTTATCATGGGAGATATACATTTTTTATAACAATATAAAAGACTGATGTAGTTTGGGGATAAAGAACAGATTTTGCACTTATTTTGACCATCTGAATTTTCTTAACTGTGTGTTTGGATAATAGATTCTGTCTAAGCTAAGTCCATCAGTGCATTTCTCATGTCCTTTAAGACATTTTCAGATCTGTTCCTAATAGTCTCTACCACTGTCTAGATAATGTTGTCACTTTAAAAGGGTTATCTGCTAAAAAGAAAACATTTATGTTAGAAGATTCCCCCAAAAATTAGCTGATTCCAGGGTGTCATGTTGCTCAATTCCTCTGCAGAACCCCTGTAAGGTATATTAAGCATTACAGGTTGTGCATTGAAATCAATTGAATATTTGTGTAATGTATTGATGCCCTTGGCTCTCCAGAAACAGTCATGTTATTTGTAGCAACTTTCCACTCTGGCTAATGATTGCCAGCAGCCTTCCAAGACCACTCAGCTAGTAAGCTTAGACTACCCTAGGTGTTTCACCAAAGCTCGTTGCAAGGCTGGATGGACTTTGTTTCTGCCGACACATGTTATGTGTGCAGAGCAGATAACATAATAACCAAAGACAAAGTCAAAAGTCCACAATGACAAGGGAGACAGATATGTAAATGTAGTAAATGAAGGGTAAATCTAGAGGCAGGCCAAGGTCAGTAACCAGGAAAGCAGATATAAACACGAACAGCAGTCACAGGGTAAATCCAAAAGCAAGCCAGAAATCAGTTCACCAGAGAAGTCAATAGGAAGTTGGACAATATTGAGCCTGATACAAATGAACTAACAGGCATGTTAATTAGGATTCAGCTGTCTTAAATCCTGCACCTAGATCTGGCATTGGACACAGAGTCAGAAACCTGATTGGCTTGGTTTTTAGTCACCCTGACAGGTCGACAAGCAGGGACTAGGCTGGTCAGCATGGCAACCCTCCCAGCACAGCCCTGTATAGAGAATTGGCTGGGAGAACTCCTGAAGCAACCTATGCACCATCAATCACATCTCTCTCTCTCTCTCTCTCCCAAATCAGGCTCGTAATTTAAATTCCATTTTAACTTGTATGTTGTTTTTTAAGTGTGGGTGAAAGACAGAATCCTCATAGGAACTGTCAAAAACAGGGAGTATATACAAACTCCATTCAGATGTTGCCCTTATTGGAGTCAAACCCCAGACCCCAGGGCTACAAGGCAAAAATGCTGAGCTCAGAGTTATCCTTCTGTCCATACATTATGGAACAATGCTGTACGGTTATGTTGTGATGATCACACAGCTACAGAAATTGTGCTCCTGAGATCAACAGCAGGAATGATTGACAGCCTTGCTTCTGCAGTAGAGAATTTATTTTATAACAATTGGTTAACAAATTAGATGCAGCAATCAGTAGAGACTAGAGCATCTAAGGAGTATTGTCACAGTTCGATTCACTGTGACAGTTGTGGCCATGTAGGCTGGCTGCATGCTCACTTGCGTAATGGTTGCAGGCTTCCCCCCGTGTATGCTGGTTGCTTGGGGCTGTGTGCTGGCTGCGATGTTGTGTGTGAACTGTTGCCTGTGCTTGTGTCTCCCCACTTCTATATCTCTGTGACTCCTGTCACCGGTGCCATGCAAGCTGACTACATGAACTTTGTGTACTGGTTGTGGCGTTTCCATGTATGCTGGTTCTGTGATGGATGCTGGCTGCAGCCTTGAGTGTGAACATGGTCTGAGTATGGATGCAGTGTGCGGTTCTGTCACTCCTTGTTGTATAGGCTGGCTGTCCCTCGTAATAGCTACAGTTTCTTGTGCATGCTGGTTGCTGTTTGGGGCATGCTGGCTGCAACATTCTGTGTCTGGTGTGAACTGTCACTTGTATGGTTTGTTCTGTGCCTCTGGTTACTCCTGGTTCTGGTAGGGTTAACATTCCCTGGTCTGTTCCTGGGTGTGGCTTATCAAGTGCCCTCATTTTTGCAGCTATTTCTATCTGTGAGCTGTGGGCCTTGGGGTCAGTTCTGTCTTGTGCCTTGCTGGGTGTAACCCCTTGCTGCTGACCCAGGGGGTTTTACCATCTGCCCTTCTGTGTAGTGTCGCCTGGTAAAGCACGGTTGCTATATCCTTGTCCATGCCTTGGCTGATCTTCTGTACCTGTTCTGTGTCTTGATCCTGTCTGTTCCATGTAAAGCCAGGCAATTTTCAACTGCTTCTGATGGCCTGGCCATGCTATACTGCTTCTGGTCCTGTCTGTTTCATGTATAGCCTGGCAGTGCCTTACTGCTTTTGTTCCTGTGTATGTTCTGCCTTTGAGAGAGGGGTCCTGGGTTCTCCAGAGGGAGAACATCTATTCTATGTTTGCAGTTCTGTCTGTGACCGCCATGCTTCCGTTCCGCATGGGGTCCAGGCATCTGCTTGTGTACTGTGTCCTGTGCAGTTATTTGGGGTTCTAGTCCTTTGTCTGTGTGTACTGCTGCTGTTTTCACCAGTGTGGTTCTCTGAAGGTAGCAGCCAGGTGTTCTGGGACCTTCATGGAGGTGCTACCAGTGAGCCCTCGGCCAAGTTCATCCTCACCACCCAGGACTTTGTGAAGAACAGGGCTCACTGGCTCTTTGGAATCTGGTGTTTGCCTCTAGTATTTTGGTCACTTGGTTCAGTGGTAGTGCTACTACTATTGTCTAACCTGCTTTTCCTGCCATGTACCTTTATTACATGTGTAATAAAGTATTCTGTTGGTTTCCTGGTCTTTAATCTGCCTGTGCCTGTTTGCGAGTCACTCCGGAGGTCTGCCCGGCCTCCGGAATGTGACAAGCATGACAGAGGGAGTGGGCTCCATCTCTCTGCCCATAGGCTAACAAATGCACTCAAGTCTGCCATCAGGATGACACTGACAGGCTATGATGCTTTTGAATAATAAAGGTGGTGTTCCATTAAAAAACACTTATGTTCAGCAGTGACTGAATGTAGTCCCTGTGTTCCCCAGCAGTCGGCACCTGTCAATTATAGACAAGCAAAGTTCTTGAAAATTACTTTGTCATGAAGCACATTTCTTTGTAACTAGTTGGTCCAATGGCAGGGAACTCTGATTGTGCTGCTCCACATCATTGTACCCCTCAGATGCCATATTAGGTCAAGAATTTGGGATGGGGGAGGTGCTGTTTCTACTTTTGCCTCAGGTAGCATTAAGGGCTACGTTCTTCCCTGTACCTGGCCACAAAGCACTGAGGGAATGGGGCTCGAGCTGAACTCTTGCACCAGGGCACATAAGCCTTTAGCTACACCCCTGGCCATCACCTCTCTTTTCTGATGTCTCCTCCTCCTCAGCACCCTGATCCACCTCCCAAGTCCTGTCCAACACACAATCATCATCATAGTCCTCACCTTCTCTGCCACTTTTATTGGACTGTGATATCTCATAGAGGGCTTCTTGGCCCCCTCTTGATTCCCTGCTGTTTTTGCCCTAAGTGTCACTTTTTCTACCACTTCCCCTACCTCCACCACCGTGGCTATAACCAGTACCACCAACATAGCTATGCATGAGGTACCCCATTTCCCTTTGAACATTCTCTTCTTGGCAATCCAAACACTGACTGCTCTCACAAGTAATTATTAACAGGGAGAATCTCTTCACTATCTGCCGTGGCATATGGTTGGATTTTGTTGCCTCTTCGTAGTAAAGAAGAAGGCCTTCAAAATGAGAGGGCAGTAAAGAATTACAAGATGTAATTGAAAGGCTTCTCTGAGGCTTCCAGAGAGCAGAAGGAATGCTGCGATCTCTGTCTCCAAGGCATGGTGTCAGACTCATGGGTGACCTCCAAATTGTCCTACTGTGACTGAGAGGAGGAGTGAGTCATCCAATCCACAGTCTCCTCTTCTTTGTCCTGAATAATAATAATAACCTTTTGAAAACCAGGGAGAACTATGCCCTACAACTACAACTACTACTAGTGACTGGATGGCTGCTGCTACTACCCATATACTGGCTCTGGGAGGATGGGGCCTAGATCTTTTGTTTATAATTATTTGTTTCCCAGATATTTGATTATGAGGCCTAATGGCCACCAATAGAACAGTGCAGGAAAGGCCAGTAAGATTTCTGTCTACTGTTATTTGCGTTTAAAAACACAGATTCATAAAATGCTTACTTTACTATTAAGACACACATTCAAACTTATATACACACTACAAACGTATACAATACAGAGGGTTTTGTCAATGAAGGAAGCCTTTCCAAAAATCCATGCACAAAAAAGCCTGCTTACAATTTGCCAGAGCCCATACTGAAAAAAGATGAAGACTACTAGTATTCTCTACTGTGGAGTGATGAGCAAAAAATACATGTTTTTGGAACTGATGGCTTCAAAACTGTATGACATCACAAAGGGGAAGAGTACAAATACAAATGCATGGTGCCTATAGTGAAACATGGTGGTGGCAGTGTCCTTGTGGGGGGCTGCATGAGTGCTGCTGGTGTAATGGCATCATCTCAATTTACAGATTTATAAAGAGAAGATGCTACCATCACTTTGTGTCCTTGGTTTTCATGCACTTTTTCAACATGACAATGATCCAAAAGATATATTGAATTGAACACCGATGAGGAATTCTGAAGAAACAAGTTTAGCATCACTCTCTATCCAGCATAGAGGTGTGTGTAAGGCAAAAACTACATCAAGCAGTGTATAGAGCGTATCGTGGTTATACAAAAATGTTGGCTCTGCTGCTGCAGCTGCTACTTCTTGTACTGCCTCTATACTGTCACATATCTACTGCCTTGGACTTTTGGATTTTTTTTTTAGAATAAGACAGTGCAGTTTCCTATACTGCAATATGTGTAAAAACATCTGTTGATATCTCACCCTTTTGAGACATCATTTTTGCACTGCTTGTTCAGGACAGGCCACTGCTTTTTCCCATATAATATGTAGAATAATGTACATAAAAAGCGGCAATGAGTGAGAGAGATTAAAAAAAGTAAAATAATGAAAAATGTAATCACTTTCGATTTGGTTCAAATTAATTCTACCCAAATCACCTTTTCCGACTGATTTGTTAGAATCAGACCCTAAAGAAATTTGACATTCATTGTACGGGAACTAAACCCATCTAGAACACTTCGTACCAAATATTTCTACATTATGATTAAGGAATATAATATTATACAACATTATGCAAGTTTAGTAATCATCATGTAAATGTATTGGTGCTGTCTTATTCACTTAATAATTCACTTTATCACTTGGATATTGCATAGAAATAAGCAAAACTATTGAATGCAAATTAAATAATCCTGAGATAGACAGTTTCCTTTTTTTTTTTTTAATGAAGTTGAGTGGGTGCCTGAAGCAATTTCCACAGCAATAAAGGTTCACATTGCATTACATAGTTACATAGTTACATAGTTTATAAGGCCGAAAAAAGACATCTGTCCATCCAGTTCGGCCTGGTTTCCTACAAGTTGATCCAGAGGAAGGCAAAAAAACCCTGTGAGGTAGAAGCCAGTTTTCCCCACTAGGGAAAAAAATTCCTTCCCGACTCCAATCAGGCAATCAGAATAACTCCCTGGATCAACGACCCCTCTCTAGTAACTATAACCTGTAAGATTATTACCCTCCAAAAATACATCCAGGCCCCTCTTGAACTCTTTTAGTGAACTTACCATCACCACCTCCTCAGGCAGAGAGTTCCATAGTCTCACTGCTCTTACCGTAAAGAATCCTCTTCTATGTTTGTGTACAAACCTTCTTTCCTCCAGACGCAGAGGATGTCCCCTCGTCACAGTCACAGTCCTGGGGATAAATAGATCGTGGGAGAGATCTCTGTACTGACCTCTGATATATTTATACATAGTTATTAGATCTCCCCTCAGTCGTCTTTTTTCTAAAGTGAATAACCCTAATTTTGATAATCTTTCTGGGTACTGTAGTCCACCCATTCCAGTTATTACTTTAGTTGCCCTCCTCTGAACCCTCTCCAGCTCTGCTATGTCTGCCTTGTTCACAGGAGCCCAGAGCCTTGTTCACAGGAGCCCAGCATTGCTTTTAGCAACCAAGTTATGTGCACTTCTGTCAACTACTCTCCTTGTCTAAATTTGCAGTTGAGAATTCTCCTTGTCTAGCCTAATGACATTCTTTGTATAGCGTGCTTTCTGCAGATATCCACAGATCAGCAGGATGACTCCATATCCTATTATAATCTGCCAGGTAGAAATAGATAAATCTATTAGCCTGCTTTCTGCTTGTTTCATCATTCTGACAACCTCCCATGAGCCTGAATTCATCAGCTACTTCAGAGCAGCCAGATCCTGCATCTTCTGACAGCTAAATCTACATGACAGAGCTGGAGGTTAATAGATCTTTAATCTCTATTTAATTACTCATTAATAATCTAGCTTCTGATTCAGTTTTTAATTAATTGGTGGTTGTTTACATGGAGTAGCTTGGTAGAGAAACTTACGACTGCAATATCTTGTATAACAAGGAAACTAAAATAATAACTGCAATGTTTAGTAGTTAAGTATTCATAGTATGGGCCAAGCTTCATTACATATTTATTAACCATAAGAAAGTCAAGTTCAAATGACTGTTAGTTACTGGCACTACTAAATGGGTATTCCCATCTTAGGATGTTATGGCTTTTCACTAGGGTATGCTATAAAATTATAATCATAAGGAAAGACCGTTTGAAACCCGGCTGATTCTAAAGCCATACCATGTACAATGACTTTCTAGGTTCCCTATTGTGCAGGGAACTATTAGGAATATAACTAGAAAATCAAGTATGGTAGGCGGTCATTCATTAATAGGAAATAGGCTTGCCTGAAAGTCTCTGAATCAGGAAATTTAGAATATAATAGAGAGGTAGACAGATTATTAATGTCCTTACTGCTAGATAATGGTAACCTGAGCCCCTTGCAGCAAGTTGCTGGAATGTTTTCTGTCAGTGCATTAGCACACTTAATTTTCACCTAGCCAGCCTCTTGATAACACATAATTTGTGTATTTTAAGGAGCAATAAGTCATTTCATTTGTTTAGTGTCACAGCAAGCATGACAACATTTAAAATAGAGAGATGACATTTAATTTAAATAGATAGTAGGGGACCATTGTCTAGCAGTAGAGATAGTAAAGGCGGACATATATATTCAACTAGCTGAAAAATCCGGCTTCGCCCGGGCATATTTAATCTATTTCATTTAATGTTTGTGTGTGTTGTTAAAAGATATCGAGAGTGACCTCAACAGCAGCCCGCCCCTTAACAGAAACATCCAGCGCCATCCCCTTTAACTGTGACCTCCACAGCAGCTAGGGTGGCCACTGTCTTCAGCCCAGAAAGCTGGACCTCACCGGCCATTCCCCCAAACGTGAAGCAGCGCCCCCCGGTCCCAATGAAGCCACACCACTAAACATGAGGCCACGCCCCCTGGCTCTGTGAAGACACGGAGGAGAAGCTGTCTGAGCATGAGCTACTGAAAGAGTGGACATCCCTACGTCCGTCTAGGCACTGCGCCGGACGGAGAACAGGGAGCCAGAAAACCGGACTGTCCAGCCTAAAGCCGGACATCTGGCCACCCTAACATCAGCCTGCCCCTAGGGTGGCCAGAGGTCCGGTTTTAGGCTGGAAAGTCTGGCTTTCAGACTCCCTGTCCACCGTCCGGCACAGGGCCTAGACAGACACAGGGATGTACACCCTTTCAGTAGCTCACGCTCAGACAGCTTCTCCTCCATGTCTTCATGGAACCAGGGGGCGTGGCCTCATGTTTAGGGGTGTGGCTTCATGGGGACCGGTGGCACGGCTTCATGTTGGGGGGAGGCTGGACAGTCTGGCTTTCAGACTCCCTGTCCTCTGTCATGTGCTGGGCCTGGATGGACACAGGGATGTCCTTTTGAACAGCTCACTCTCAGACAGCAGCACTGTGCAGTCTGAGCATGAGCTGCAGGGAGAAAGTCACCCTCCCCTGCAGCTGACAGAAGTTGATTTTTACCTTCATTTTTTCAATCCCGGTCAAATGCGGTATGGAAGGGACGTGGCCTGACTGAGTCGGGCATGACTTAGTGGGACCTGGGGGTGGGGCTTTTAAGTCCTTCTTTTGAAGGTTGCCTGAATTATAGGTCAATGCCATAGTAATTTTAGGAGGAAAGTGGGTAGCAGTGGAAAAAACATCTTTTATTATTACTGAACGGTAAATATGTGAAATTTATATTATATGAGGCAATGATTGATGATGAGTTAGTCTAAAACATAAGTTATATTTATGGTAACTGGAATACCCCTTTAACAGTATCATCCACAGCACTCTGCCCCTTTAAAGCAGACTTACAGCAGTGAACTGGCTAGGTTGTTATGGAAACCTGGTGTGTGTGGAGACTAACTGCCTGTGAGCTTCTATTGGCTAAGGGTCATGTGACCAGGCTTTTATTGGATGATGCATTTTTTGGGAATATCTCAGGAACGGTACGTCCTGGAGAGCTGAGACCCGTTCTAAAACCTTCCCAGACACCTGATGCACCTGTGTGCCAAATTTCGTGAATGTAGCTGTGACGGTGTGGATTCCTTTAGCAGACATACACACACACACACATACACTCAGCTTTATATATTAGATAGCTGTCAGTCAAATGATTGTTCAGCTGACAGCTCTCTCAACTCCCTCACAACTCCCCAATACACGTTTGAATCAAAATGGAGGATCACATATCACTGGGCAGAAATCAGGGGGAAGGCTTACCTTGATTGGTTCAGAAGCTAAATGACTAAATCAAGTACCGCCAACCTAAAAAAAATCACTGGCACATATTTTTTTCACAGACACAGGAAAAAATGTTGCCTATTTTTACTGACTGTCTAGAAATTTCTAGACAGTTGGCAACCCTGCGTCTATGTTTCTGAATGCATTGCATATTACTACAGGGTGGGCCATTTATATGGATACACCTAAATAAAATGGGAATGGTTGGTGATATTAGCTTCTTGTTTGTGGCATGTTAGTATATGGGAGGGGGGAAACTTTTCAAGATGGGTGGTGGCCATTTTGAAGTCAGCCATTTTGGATCCAACTTTAGTTTTTTCAATGGGAAGAGGGTCATGTGACACATCAAACTTATTGAGAATTTCACAAGAAAAACAATGGTGTGCTTGGTTTTAATGTAACTTTATTCTTTCATGAGCTATTTACAAGTTTCTGACCACTTATAAAATGTATTCAAAGTTCTGCCCATAGTGTTGGATTGTCAATGCAACCCTCTTCTCCCACTCTTCACACACTGATAGCAACACCGCAGAAGAAATGCTAGCACAGGCTTCCAGTATCCATAGTTTTACGGTGCTGCACATCTCGTATCTTCACAGCATAGACAATTGCCTTTAGATGACCCCAAAGATAAGTCTAAGGGGGTCAGATCGGGAGACCTTGGGGGCCATTCAACTGCTACATGATGATGTGTTTCCCTCTTTATGCACTGAAGCTGGCACGTTCCCTGAGTTTTTCCAGCAAGATAGTTCACCACCACATTATGCGTGTCAGGTCCGAGCATTCCTAGATAAACAGTTTCCCGGAAAGTGGATTGGTCATCGTGGGCCGGTTGAAACATGTCTGGCCCTATCAATGAAACTGCATAGAGCTTAGTAGTTACAGAGAGAGCAGAGCCTCTACGTATAATGGTAACACTTTGTTGTTCCTGGAGGATTATTTGCATAAATTAAAACATAATTTTTCTCAGCAATGCAGGCACATATGATCAAGACCAACACAGATGCCTTCAGCTGTCAAGCTTATATGTGACAGGTCAGCCAGTTTCATAGGTACAAATCTGCTGACAAATGCCCTTTAAGGCATAGTTTTTGGATGCTTAGATGTGTGTGTTTAAACACCATCTGTCCCCAATAAGGACACTCTGTGCCATTGCATGTGTGATGCTTTTTTTATATTTGAATCCTTTCAAATATTGCCCCTTATTGGGGGCAGATAGTGTTTAAACACACACAGTGTTATTACAAAAACAAAACAAAACACTGGCTTGTTGGGATCAAGTGTCCAAGAAATAGCAAGATTGATGCCCTGGTTTATACACATCAGAAGAAATAGAAGGCTTTTTATGAATAGTAATAATAATAATAATAATAATAATAATAATAATAATAGTCAGAAGAAACAGTGACTTGTTCAGAAGCGAAACGAGCCTTGAAACATTTTCCCTTTTACAGTATTTGGGAGCAGCAGCAGTACAGTGTGGATATAGAATTGGTAAGGTGTGTAGTGGTAAAACTGCCAACAGTAGTAGCACCAGCATTAGCAGAACAGCCTGGAACACACAAGGTGGTAAGTAGATCTGTTTGTATCTGTATTGTGGTATAGTGTCAATGGTAGTGGCAGATTGGGGATTAGCAGCAGGAAGTAGCACCTTCAGCTATGGCGGCATCAGCAGCGGTTGCAGCCATATTGTACAGAACATGATGACAGGCAGACAGCGGCATGATGGGGCACCATCAGCAATGGCAGATAAGTTCATCAGCCTCAGCTTAGGTGTGTGAAAGTCCTCACAAATCCATACCTCATTCATCTTGACAATGGTGATATTTTGTAAATTGGCAGCAGGCCCGTTTCTATAGGCGGGCGAGGGGTGCGACCGCACGGGGCGCAGGTGTCTGGGAAGAAGAGGGGGGCGCTGCGCTGCCTTGTATCTTCATACAGGCTGAGCTGCACTGGGTTGCTTACCAACTCCGGCTCCTCCGGCTCACAAAACCTGTGAGCCGGAGGAGCCGGAGTGTAAGTAACCCAGCGCAGCTCAGCCTGTATGCGCTGCTGTGTCCTGGCTGTCTTCAGCGTCAGGACGTACAGAGCGCTCTCTGACCTGACGCTGCAGAAGGTCAGGTGACTGCAGCACGGGCCCTGTGAAGAGGAGAGGACAGGAGACCACCGGAAGAGGAGAGGAGCGGCTGAGAAGAAGAGGTAAGTTAATTTATTTTTTTTAGTCTGATCTGAGGTCTGATAAGGGGTTAAGGGGGTCTGGATGGCTAATAAGGGGGTCTGAAGGGCCGATGGGGGGTCTGAAGGTCTGATCTGAGGTCTGATAAGGGGGTTAAGGGGGTCTGGATGGCTAATAAGGGGGTCTGAAGGGCCGATGGGGGGTCTGAAGGTCTGATCTGAGGTCTGATAAGGGGGTTAAGGGGGTCTGGATGGCTAATAAGGGGGTCTGAAGGTCTGATCTGAGGTCTGATAAGGAGGTCTGGATGGCTAATAAGGGGGGTCTGAAGGGCCGATGGGGGGTCTGAAGGTCTGATCTGAGGTCTGATAAGGGGGTCTGGATGGCTAATAAGGGGGTCTGAAGGGCCGATGGGGGGTCTGAAGGTCTGATCTGAGGTCTGATAAGGGGGTTAAGGGGGTCTGGATGGCTAATAAGGGGGTCTGAAGGGCCGATGGGGGGTCTGAAGGTCTGATCTGAGGTCTGATAAGGGGGTTAAGGGGGTCTGGATGGCTAATAAGGGGGTCTGAAGGTCTGATCTGAGGTCTGATAAGGAGGTCTGGATGGCTAATAAGGGGGGTCTGAAGGGCCGATGGGGGGTCTGAAGGTCTGATCTGAGGTCTGATAAGGG
Organism: Rhinella marina; assembly: GCA_900303285.1. Lineage (NCBI taxonomy): Eukaryota > Metazoa > Chordata > Amphibia > Anura > Bufonidae > Rhinella > Rhinella marina. Next base: position 20,152 of record ONZH01030395.1, on the reverse strand, counting down.
GGTCTGGATGGCTAATAAGGGGGTCTGAAGGGCCGATGGGGGGTCTGAAGGTCTGATCTGAGGTCTGATAAGGGGGTCTGGATGGCTAATAAGGGGGTCTGAAGGGCCAATGGGGGGTCTGATGGTCTGATCTGAGGTCTGATAAGGGGGTCTGGATGGCTAATAAGGGGGTCTGAAGGGCCGATGGGGGGTCTGAAGGTCTGATCTGAGGTCTGATAAGGGGGTTAAGGGGGTCTGGATGGCTAATAAGGGGGTCTGAAGGGCCGACGGGGGGTCTGAAGGTCTGATCTGAGGTCTGATAAGGGGGTCTGGATGGCTAATAAGGGGGTCTGAAGGGCCAATGGGGGGTCTGAAGGTCTGATCTGAGGTCTGATAAGGGGGTCTGAAAGGCTGATAAGGGGGTCTGATAAGGGGGGTCTGAGGACTGATAAGGGGGGTCTGAGGTGTGATAAGGGGGTCTGATAAGGGAGTCTGATAAGGGGGGGTCTGAAGGGCTGATAAGTGGGTCTGAAAAGCTGACAAGGGAGTCTGAGGGCTGATAAAAGGGGTCTGAGGGCTGATAAAAGGGGTCTGAGGGCTGATAATGGGGTCTGAAGGGCTGATAAGGGGGGTCTGAGGTGTGATAAGGGGGGTCTGAGGTGTGATAAGGGGGTCTGAAAAGCTGATAAGGAGGGTCTGAGGTCTGATAATGGGGTCTAAAGGGCTGATAAGGGGGTCTGAAGGGCTGATAAGGGGGGTCGAAGGGCTGATAAGGGGGTCTGAAAAGCTGATAATGGGGTCTGAAGGGCTCATAAGGGGGTCTGAGGTCTGATAAAGGGGGTCTGAGGTCTGATAATGGGGTCTGAAGGGCTGATAAGGGGGTTCTGAGGTGTGATAAGGCGGTCTGAGGTCTGATAATGGGGTCTGAAAAGCTGATAAGGGGGGTCTGAAGGGCTAATAAGGGGGTCTGAGGTCTGATAAAGGGGGTCTGAGGTCTGATAATTGGGTCTGAAGGGCTGATAAGGGGGGGTCTGAGGTGTGATAAGGGGGTCTGAGGTCTGATAATGGGGTCTGAAGGGCTGATAAGGGAGGTCTGAGGTCTGATAATGGGGTCTGAAAAGCAGATAAGGGGGGTCTGAGGTCTGATAATGGGATCTGAAGGGCTAATAAGGGAGGTCTGAGGTCTGATAAAGGGGGTCTGAGGTCTGATAATGGGGTCTGAAGGGCTGATAAGGGGGGTCTGAGGTCTGATGGGGGTCTGGTCTGAGGTTTTATACATGGGGGGTTGGTCTGAGATGGTGGGGGTTCTGACATGAAGGTCTAATAGGGGTCTGATCTGAGGTCTGATATGGGGTCTGACAGACGTCTAATGAAGGTCTGCTCTGAGATGGGGGTCTCATCTGAGGTTTGATATAGGTCTGATCTGAACAGTAAGGAGGTATTTTTTGTACTGGCACATTATCTGTGCGGTACCAGTATATTCCAGGGGACTGTTTCTACAGTATAGTTTTGGGGGGCACAGCGGGCACAGTATTAGAGGTGGCAAAATGGAATGTTCAGAAAGTGAGGAGGATGATGGAAAAGTAGGAAACTAAAATGTCTGTTTGTCAAACTCTGCAGAGAGAAGAGATGGCTGAAAGAAATCATCATGGCGGTCTGGTCTGACAGGAGAAGATGAGGAAAGAGAACATCTACATCACAGAAGACGTCACTGGATGTAAGAGGTACATATGTGGAGCTGTATGTCCCTGTACGAGCGCTGCTTTCTCTGCTCTGTTTACCTGATCACCACTGCAAATACTGCGGTGAGCAGGTGAACAAAAAAGAGAAAACATCATTTAATTTTTCACCTCAGGCAGCAGAAAAGCTAGAATCGGCCCTGCTGGTAGTCATACCCCTGTAGCATAGTGTGCAGGGTGGCGGGGGGCTGTGCATAAGTCAGTGTTATTTAATTGGGGGGTGGGCGTTTTTTTAATGTTCGCCCTCTTGTTAAAATTCCCTAGAAACTGCCCTGATTGGCAGATAATAGTTTTGTCAGTTTTGGAGTGATGACACCATCTGCCGTGATGAAAGCTCTCTTAGATCTCACTGGTAGCTGGAGAAGCAAACTGGGCCAGTTCTGGCCACTGTTCCAATCTGCCTGCCCAGAAGTCCATGAGGTCAGGGAAAGCGGTAAGTAGGAATGAACCTGGTTTTTCAGGCAGTATGTCTTTGTTTGCTGATTTGCATCAGCCTGGTGGACACATAAAAATACTGCTCTATCATGTTGATGATATTGAATAGGCAGCAGTGGCTTCTGCTTCTTGTGGTTGCAGAGATGTTGAGAGGTAGGTAACTTGTTGGGGATCACAGATGGTCTTCTGGTCAGATACATGTGCAGGAAGTGTCTGCTCCTTGTAATAAAGCAATTTGGCCTCCCTATTAGCAACCACTGACTAACCTGACTGGGACGTTAAAATGAAAATAATAAACCTTTATTTAAATATACAATTAAAAAGTGAGCTAAATAGGTCATTAGACAATACAGGTTTGTAATGAAAAAAGGGGGGAGGATTCATGTGAAGGTGGAAGCCTTATAGATGTCAGCTAATACCACCAAAACACTTGTAGTGATATAAGATGTTCACTCATATATAATCCTCTTCCCAACCATGCTGTGTCAGTGTGGTCAACACAGCATTATATTGCCACGTATACAGTCACTAATGATGACTATATAGAAGTGACTAACGTCCTCTGTTTGTCTAATAGAGGACTCAACAACTGGTGGGTAGTATGCGCAGGGTCCCGGCTGGACCTAGGAGCGGTGCCTATGGTTTAGCACTCACTCACTCTGCATATACACTGCCCACACTTGCTGCCTTCACTTCCCCCAATGCCCCGTTTGATGCGTTTCTGCGTGGCAATAGTGTCACTCTTCATCAGGAACAGGTATAAATAGAGGCAGGAACAAGTATCAACCGCACATTAGCGTGCCAGCGTGGCAGCCGTCCGTCGCTGTAATGGATTAAATGGCCAAAACTCCACCCCTGGTAGGCGCGGTTTGCAGGTGTTCGTCCAACCACAGAGGAGGGAGGAAATCCTAGTTACACCCCTCTGTGTGACCTCACCACAGGTTAGCTGAAGCTCTACCAAGGTACTGCTAAAAGCAGCGCATGTTACCAGGAGGAACCTAATAGCGGTGCATATCAGGTGTCTGACAAATTTGCAGTGGATGTCCTCCATTTACTCCCATAGGGTAACAAGTCATGATGACTGAATCCATAATGATATGGGCTGCTCTGTAAGTTAGTACTAAAACATTACCATAGTCCATAGCAACGGATACCCCTGATAATGTGAATGGCACTGGGAATTACGCCTAGTGCTAATAAATATGGCAGCTCCGACAGCACAGGTAGATAGTAATAAAAGCAAGTAACCAAAAACCAATGTTCAGGGCCACTATATTCATGCTGTGGGGATTTTAAATATATCCCCAAATGGGGATTAGATAAAACACGCAAATGAAATAGCATCATTAAGGCCCTGTGGTTTAGTCGTCTGCAGCCTAAAAGTCCATTGAGCTTCTTTTCTCAATAGAATTACATCAACATTACCACCTCGTAGTGCGCTTAACATGCTCAATATTTTGGAACCTGATGACATTTTCTTGACCCCATGGTGCTCTGAAACATGGCGTGCAATCGGGGTATCTGCATTTTTTTTCTGATGTCAGATAAATGTTCGCCGATCCTTCTGCGGAATTCCCGCTTTGTCTTTCCCATGTATTGTATACCGCATCTACATGTCAATAGGTAAACAACTCCAACCGTTTCGCAGTTAATAAATGACCTCAGTCCATAGGTGCGGCCTGTTGCCTTACTGGTAATGAGCCTCCCTTTGTTGATGTAAGTACAAAAGGAGCAGGTACCGCATGGGAAAGTACCTAGTAGGTTATTTCTTAGCCAGGTCAGTGCTGGTTTTGGGGCCTCATACTGACTGTGGACCAAATGCTCCCGTAAATTGCGGTTCCGATGGTACGTGATAGAGGGATGATCCGTGGGGAGAGGGCCTATATTCTTATCGGATTTGAGGATACCCCAATAGAGAGAGATTGTGTCTCTCTCACCTCTCTATGGGATTTGTCAAACGTACCGATAATTCTATACGTATTTTCTTGCTCTCCCATTTTTTGGGGTCAAAAGTTGTTCCTGATTGCTCGCCATAGCATGTTGGTATGCTTTTTTGATAGCATCCTGGGGGTAACCACGGTTCCGAAATCGGGATCTTAGGTCTTTGGCTACCAACCTGAAGTCTGCAACCTCAGAACAGTTGCGACGAGCTCTGAGGTACTGCCCTTTTGGGATGCCTCTTTTTAGCACTTCAGGGTGACCACTATCCCAACTTAAAATGCTGTTGGTCCCGGTGGGTTTTCTAAAAAGGTTTGTCACTATTTTGCCAGACTCATCCACTGAGTGAGATCCAGAAAGGTGATACATTTTTTTATTTATCTCCGATGTGAAGAAGAGCCCAAGTTTGTTCTTGTTGAGCTTGGAGACAAAGTGTAAGAACTCTGCTTTTTCCCCCCTCCAGAGGATAAGCACGTCATCAATGTATCTCAGCCAGAGTACCACAGATGACGTGTATGTCTCATAATCCTCTGAAAAAACCACTTGACTCTCCCACCAGCCCAGGAACAAGTTGGCATAAGTTGGGGCACATGGGCTACCCATGGCCACGCCCCTGAGCTGGTGGAAGATCTGGCCTGCGAAGCAAAACACATTGTGTGTCAATATAAAATGGGTGAGCTCCATAATAAGTTTGTTATGGCGATGGTATTGTTCACCCCTTTGGCCCAGGAAAAATTGCACAGCTTTACAACCTTCTTCATGGGGAATCGAGCTGTACAATGCCTCGACGTCCAGGCTAGCCAGCCAGACCTTTTCCTCACATTGGATACCATCCAGACGTTTTAACACGTCCATCGTGTCCCTCACATAGGAGGGGAGCAACAAATGGTCTTAAAATCACACCTACATATGTGCTAATGTAGGAGGTCAGGCTCCCTATTCCAGACACGATGGGTCTCCCTTTAAGGGGGGGTCACCCCTTTATGCAACTTGGGTAAACTGTAAAACGTGGCTAGGATGGGGAATTCAGGTTTCAAAAATGAGAGCTCCCCATTGTTGATGAGATTCTCATTCGTCGCTCTATCCAGTATCTCATTTAGTTCCCTTTTGTATTGAGATGTGGGATCATATCATAATGCCTGATATGTGGATTTATCAGCCAAAATCCTATGGCACATATCCTCATATTGTTTATATCCCAAGATGACAATGTTGCCACCCTTGTCGGATGGCTTTATGACAATACTGTCATCAAGTTTCAACTGTTTGAGGGCCATCTGTTCAGCTTGACTCAGGTTATCCTGCCTATCTCTACCCTGGTTATGGGCCACTTCCAAGGTACGTAACCTCTCTGTCACCATGTTGACAAACATATCGATTGGTGTATTATCACCAATCGGCGGATATTTTCTGGATGGTGTCCTGAGAGTGGTGAAAGGGCCATCCCCCACATCTCGTTGGCCTTCATCATATAGGTGAGCCAGGAGCTGAACATCAGGTAAGTCTTCCTCCTCGATGCCCAGGTCCTGGCACATACGCCTATCATGAGTGATAAAAAACTTTCTCCATTTTAATTTTCTGGCAAATAGGTGTAGGTCTTTGATCCATGTGAATAGATCAAACCTACGCAATGGAACAAAAGACAAACCTTTTTTAAGAAGATCCATTTCTGTGACAGTTAAGGTACGTGAACTTAAATTGACTACCTATAGGTCGTCACTACTCTTAAATGTAGAGGAAAGAGGTACTATTTTTACTATTAGCAACATGAATAAATCCCCCCATTTGCTTTAACAGCAAAGGTCTAAAACTACAGCTATCTATCCAGTAATCAACAGATTGCTTGATGATAAGGATACACCAGTGATTACATAAGAAAGCAAGAATACAGCTTACCATGTTCGCCAGCATTTTCAAGGACCCAGTGCTTTCTGCCTAGCCCTTACTGAGATGACTGGTCATCATGGCCAGTGTCATCATCATCATCATAAACCTCATTCTCCTGTAAAAGTGACTACTCCTCCTTATGATCTCCGATACATCAGCTAACACAGATAATGCAATGCAGTGTTTGGGACAAATACTGTAGTGTTTTTTTTTAGCTATGAAATTATTGGACTAATATGTAGGAAAACACAATCTGATACAGTAATGTATCCGCTAACATGGATAATCCAACACAGTGTTTGTGTCAAATTGTTCTTTCCACTAGGCATGAAATAACACTTGTTCAACTATAAATTTATTGGACTAAAATGTATGAAAACACTTTCTAATGCAGTATGTATCCGCTAACACAGATAATAATGCAGTGTTTGGGAAAAATAGTTTTTTTTTCCCCCACTATTATTCTATTAAAATGTATGAACACACTGTCTGATGCAGTAATGTGTCCACTAAGGCTACTTTCACACTAGTGTTTTATAATTCGGGTATTGAGTTCCGTCATAGGGGCTCAATACCGGAATAAAACGCTTCAGTTTTGTCCCCATTCATTGTCAATGGGGACAAAACTGAACTGAAACTCCTAAAAGCATTCCGTTCCGTCTTCAGACTGGAGAGCAAACCACAGCATGCTGCGGTTTGCTCTCCGGTCCAGGCATCCACACCAAGACGGATCCGTTTGGTGTGACACAATGGTTAATGGATCCGTCCTCCATTGACTTTCAATAAGTTGGGGCCCGAATTATAAAACACTAGTGTGAAAGTAGCCTTAGTGGACACATTACTGCATCAGACAGTGTGTTCATACATTTTAACAGAATAATTTTAAAGTTCAACAAGTGTTACTTCATGCCAATCGGCGCCCAGCAAAGGGCGCTGTGGGGAATCGTCTTATGTGCGTGCCGTCCTGCTCCTCCTGCGCTGTGGAGACCTGCCGGGAGCATGTAGGTATGTATGTTTATTTGTAAGTCTATTTGTATGTGTATATGTCTGTGTGTATGTACTGTGTGACATGTGTGGGGCCGGAGCGCGGTTCCGGCCCCACACATGTCCCTGCGGCAGCACGTGGATCCGTGGCACCCTTCACCTGCCGGATCCGGGCTGCCGCTAGTCTGAAAGAGGCCTTAGACGGATAGAAAAATGCAGCATTTGTGGTGAACTAGGTGTTCAATAACACAGGAATAAAAATGGTATTATTGCTGTAAAATGTTTTTGCTATAATGCGCTATATTTGCTATAAAAAACCCAAAAAAAACAAAAAAAAACATGCAATTGCTCAGCAAAGCTGCCCGTTCAAATGAAAAAAAATAAATAAATAAAAAAATAGCAAGTTATTGGTTTTGTAATACAAAACTGCTAGAATGAGATGCTGAAGCAGCTATAGTATAGTATGCCCAGCCCCTCACTCCCTTAAAGCTTTCTTTGGTCAAAGTCCCTAAAATCAATACAATTATTTTACTAGACTGGCCCTGTTACACTAGAATAGTTGATTGTGCCTCTCTATACTTTAACATACTTTTTGGCAGACTGTGAGATACCTATTCACCCTCATCAACAGCTCAACACAGTATGGAAATTTCTCTTTTTGCCCAGACTTCTCCCTGCCTGCTGTCACCCCTGATTGTCTGATGGGGCTGTATGTCAGCTTGTGAGCCAAACAGGTCAAGCCCTCACCTCCACTTCCTCCTAGTGTCATGTACATCTTCTTCAAGCCTTTACCTCTTCTTCCTCCTTCATGTTTTGTTTGCACCAGTTCTCAATGTAAAATGGAGCCGGGCATCATTTTTACGCAATTCATCATAAACTAATCAAAAATCTACAGATTTATTTTGCAAACAATTTTTTGTAAAATTCATAACAAACCCAATTAGTTTAGCATCCATTTGGTCATCCTTAGTATGCAGCAAGTTTTATTTTTTTTCAAGACAGACCAAGGTAGGTATTGTCCTATTAACATATAAAACACCATATATAGGGCACCATACACAATAAACTATTTACTAGGTGTAACCTTACCCCTTATTAAATGGGGACTGTACATTTGGTCCTTTAACAGAATGAACAGGAACAAGAAAATAAATGAAAAAGTTGACTTTAATGTTTTTCCCTACTTGTGGGTTTGCACGGCACCAGGGATGCCTTTTTTGATGACAAAAAATACATTATTTGTATCGTACAAGTAGAAATAATTCTAGAAATATTTTGCCTAAAACTTGATGTTTAAATTACTTCAGCAGATATAAAAAGATTGTTTCTTTACCCTGCCCATGGTCACTAAAACTTGTCATAGACTAATAAACAAAGTGCTGAGATTTTGGAGATTACGAAAAAGTACTTTCCTTTAGATAAGAGGTGAATTGTCAAACACATCATAAAAATGCAGGTCTGGTAAAGTGCAGTCAGCAGTTTTCATTTTACTTTATTCAGAAAAGTAATCTGCATGAAATGTGAATTTTTGAATCACTACTTAAAATTGCAAAAAGGGTCTCAGTTGTATTTCAATACTTTTACATTTTATAATGTATCTTAAAATTCCATGAAATAGAAATGGAATAATAATATTACTCATATACCCACACATGTTTAGACATGTTAATATCCTATATGTGTGAACATTTAGTGTAATTTTAGTTTTAATTTTATTTTTTACAAAAAAGGATGGATATTATTTTTTAAGTCATTCCATGCATTTTACTTCCTGTCTTGGTTCTTTAACGTCCTCAATTGTTTGGATGTTTAGTATGGCAAAATACATGCTTTATTTTCTCCATTAACCAGAGATAGAAGGAGGATAAATGAATCGATTAGAGCATAACACATTACACTGATAAGTAGTGATGAGCGGACTGGTTGATGTTCGGATTCAGCCAAACCTTTTTTCAAAGTTTGGTTTGGGTTCCGAACTTGACCCAAACTTGACCCCGAACACCAAACCCCATTGAAGTCAATAGGGACATGAACTTTGTGGTTGAAAAATGGTTGTAAAAAAGTTATAGAAAGGGCTAGAAGGTTGCAAAAGGATTCAAAATGGAGGTAAGAGCAATACAATTGCCATGCAAACAAATATGGATAGAGAAATAACTTAAAATAACATAAAAATAAAAAATAATAATCTTGAACCATGAAGCGAAGGTGCAAATGGAGAAGGAAGATGAGGAGGATGTGGACGTAGAACGATATTTGGAAAAGACGGAGGAGGTGGCGGAAGAAGCCAACATTGTTTCAGGTTTTTTTTTTTTTTAACGTGTCTGTCAATTCTGTGGGTGACCTTTAGCCATTTTTTGGGGTGCGGCCGGTATATTTCCCTACTCTGCCAATATAAAACATAATAATTTTGAGCCAGGAGGTGGAGGTCCAAGTGGAGGAGAAGGGGGACAAGGCAATGCAGGCAGGAGCGATGGAGGGCACAGATGAGATAGCCAACCCTTTTGTTTTAAAATTTTGGTTTATATTTTTCATCCTTTTTTGTTGTTTTGTTTCTGGAGGTCCCAAAACATTGTGGAATGGTACAAATTGTGCTGGAATATAACAATGGCTGGGTGCAGCCGGTATACCTCTGTACTTTGCTAATAGAAGATATATTAATCTTGAGCCAGGAGGCAGAGGTCCGAGTGGAGGAGGAGGCAGACGTGACGGTGCAGACACAAGAGGCGGAGGAGGCTGTGCAGGTAGCCAACATTTTTTGTTTTTTATTTTTTATATGTTTTATTTTTCTTCCTTTTTTGGTTTGTGAAGGCCTCAAAACTATTGGGAAAGCTGCAGTATAACAATGGCTGGGTGCGGCCAGTATACTTCTCTACTCTGCCCAAAGTACAGACAAGTCCTTTGGGATCCATGCCTGGTTCATTTTAATGAACATGAGCTTGTCCAGGCTGGCTGTGGACAAGCGAATGCCCTTGGCTGTGATCAACCGCCCCTGCTACAAAGGGCAAGCTCAGGCCATATGCTCAATTTGGAGACCCAAGTGGTAGAATGGGACAGAACCATCAGTCAGTATGTGCAGACGTGTGGACACGTACTGTTCCACCATGTTGCTGTAAAGCTGCCTCCAGCCCAGATGGTCCATATCAGATGATGGTGCTGGATGTTGTGGCTTGCTGACAAAGCTTTTCCACATTTCAGCCATGCTAACCCTCCCTTCTGAGGAGCTGACTGTGCCACAGCTGCATTGGTTTGAAAGCAAAAACTCCTGAACACCAGTAGATTGCTTGAATCAAAGCTTTTTTTATTTGCGCTTTTTGAGAACATACAGCTTCTTTTTTATCAAACGTTTTCGGCTATTATGCCTTTATCAATAAGCTGTAAGATTACACACAAAATCATATATAAGTAGTTGCAATCCAAATGGTATATACAAAATGTCACCAAGCATATAGTATAAGTATATACATAGGTCTGCTAATCCCTTATAGGGTCTAATATTATACATGCTTACATATATACAGATAAAGAAAAGCTCCATATCATATCAAATCCTATTTACCACTGTAGGGCACCTATGACATTGCCCCAAGTATATAAGCATTATGCCCCCATTTTAGCATGTGGTTAGGTATATAGTAGAAGCAATATGACCCTTGTATTTGAATTTCTGTAAGGGTAAATTTACCTGTCAGTAGCGCTGTATTAGTTTTCTGGGGAGTGTGAGCTGTTTCCAACATCCTGGTGTCCTGTGCACCTAGGCGAGCTGAAAGTGAAATAGGCAGCAGCCCTATGTGATGTCGCCGATACTGTGGTGTTTTTGGCCAGTTCTTTAAATAGGCCGCTTTGTGCGGCTGGCATGGAGAGGCTCCGGAAGTAGATCCCGGCATGTCTGAGGCAGGCGAGATCCCTAGATGGCCGCCAGTGTTGTGCGCATGTCTGCTGTTGCGTGGCTGAATGGGGAGTTTTAAAGATGGCTGCCGGTATCTTACTGCGCTAGTGCGCATGTCTGCCCTTCTACTATGTTATGTAGCGGGACAGTGGTAGCGTATTAATCAGTGAACCTACACTGAAATAGCGTACCCATTCGTAAATTAGAGTACCCATTTGTGTACCTTCGCTACTATATCTAGAAGTCACATGTTGTGGTAAAACGAACGAATGTTTTAACGAACGAATGTTTGAAATACTGGACTGTTATGTTGAATGCACTCTTTACATGTTACTGGCAATAGTCTTATATTAGGCTTTCCAAGCAGGATTATATCATAAATAAAGAACATAATAAGACTAAAAAGTGGCAATTTTCTTTTCTCGCTAAATATGAGGTGCTGTATATAGGAAAAGGTGAGCTGAATGGGTCCCCATTGATCCTCTAGTGCTGAGTTTGGAACATGAAAGAAATTGTGATTAATGTCTCATACATTGAAAATTATACATACAAATATAGAATTGTAATCAATGTATGAGACATTAATCACAATTTCTTTCATGTTCCAGACTTAGCACTCTTTAATCTTGAGAAAAGTTCACCTAGCAATACTATGCAGGGCTGTACTGGGGGGTTTATCAAGGCAAGTACTTTTTGCGACTGCACTTGGGGACACTTTCAAAGTTTTCAAAATTTTTCAGACTGACTGACCTTCATTTCTTAAAGTAATAATGGCCACTCGTTTTTCTTTACTTAGCTGCTTTTTTCTTGCCATAATACAAATTCTAACAGTCTATTCAGTAGGACTATCAGCTGTGTATCCACCTGACTTCTGCCCAACACAACTCATGGTCCCAACCCCATTTATAAGGCAAGAAATCCCCCTTATTAAACCTGACAGGGCACACCTGTGAAGTGAAAACCATTTCAGGTGACTACCTCTTGAAGCTCATAAGAGAATGCCAAGAGTGTGCAAAGCAGTAATTAAAGCAAAAGGTGGCTACTTTGAAGAACCTAGAATATAAGACATATTTTCAGTTGTTTCACACTTTTTTGTTAAGTATATAGTTCCACATGTGTTAATTTATAGTTTTGATGCCTTCAGTGTGAATCTACAATTTTCATAGTCATGAAAATACAAAAAACTCTTTGAATGAGAAGGTGTGTCCAAACTTTTGGTCTGGACTGTATATAACAACAAAAATCGCAGCAGCACAGTTAGAAATAGTAATCTGAAAGAGATCACACCCAAACATAAATACGTCGAGGTAGATCCCATTCTAAAAGTGGTAACCCACGGCAACCACAGGTGAGGTTACCACTTTTAGAATGGAATCTATTTTGACGTATTTACGTTTGGGTGTGATCTCGTTCTTTTTGTCCTTTCTCCTGGCTATATTTATGGTGAGGAGTTTGGATTGGTTCCCCACAGCTGCTGTGATACATCTATACACCAATTTATTTATGCCACTGATTTAAGAATAATACATTCGCAACTTGCTTTTTTGTTTTTTTTTTGTTTTTTTACTTTTATTCAATTATATACTGTACATATATCATATGGGTTGAATCCTTTTATAAACTTTTTTCAATTTTTTAATTTTTTCCATTACAGCCATCACCTTTTCAAGTTGTCTTCTTTATGATACCTACCTGGTTTATGGAGCATGCACACATTTATGTCCGTGCCGCAGCGGCTAGAGGCAGTGTGAGCGCGGCGGATTGCACGTTGGCTGTGGGCAGGGAACGCCGCACTGGGTGACATGGTAGGTTATGTGGTGCAGCGAGACCGCTTGGGCATGTCCTTCAGCGTTGTGCTGCACTCTGCATACACCTGACTGAGCGGAGACACGTGCACTTTCCATTTCCAGATGCCAATATATATGGCTATTTTAAGATATGCACTTCTCCTACCGATGGATGTCATGCATTATGTTAATTCACTTCATTTGATATTCAACACTATTGGAGATATATTGATGGACACTATACTGACCAGTGTTATGGGTCTATTCACATGTAACTTCACTGATGATATTGTGATGATGTATACCCATTTGATTCACTTGTTTATATACACCTGTTTGTTAATTACCTGATTGATAACATGTGTTGATCCCCTCCCACTTTTTTGCTTTATATAGTGTGTGTTTTGGACATGTTACTTAAGCTTGAGAAAGGCCTCATTGTGTGGGCTGAAATGTTGCAAGTTGGGTGAATAAAGAGGTCCACTATTTTTCACCACTTTGGAGTGCTGCCTCATTATATAAATTATATATATATATATATATATATATATATATATATATTACACTCCTTATGTATATCAGATGCCACAATCATGTATGAACGCGGTATCTGACAGGTACAATGACAGGGATCTGCTACCTGTCATTGCACCCACTACTTACAAAGAAATGCGCTTAATGACAAAGTAATCCATCTGAAAGCAGATTTTTCCAAACGCCTCCACAGCGGCACACAACCATAGGAGTATACCCCACAGGAAACAACGTGGAGATCTTTAAATAGCCCCCTCCCCTTACCTTCTCCAGTTGTTTCCTGTCCCTCTGGGATGGGTGGAGATCTCCGGCGGTGCGTGGAAGACGCCGGGAAGCATTTTTTTTTCTGAAGGTGTCCAGGGGTTAAAATTTACCTGCAGGCTCCGGAAATCCAGGTTTAAAAGACCCCTGGACAGAGATCTGGGTCGCGGAGCTTGTGGTGCAGCCAGAGGCGTTGCTAGGGTCTCAAAAGATCCGGGGCCCAAGCCCCAATGAACATGGCCCTCAGTCACACCCCCCGGCATAAAAACACCCACAGTCACCCCCCCAGCCGGGGCCGGTTTTAGACAAAATGTGGCTCTGGGCAAAATCAAAAGTGGGGCCAAAATTTTGTAATAATGCGCTAACAACACAGTTACTGTATTTTTCGCTTTATAAGACGCACCACAGATTTTAGAGTAGCAAAATAAGAAAAAAATATTTTTCATCAGACCTCAGATCACCCTTTCCGACCCCATCAGACCTCAGATCAGCCCACTCAGCCCCCATCAGACCTTAAATCAGCCCACTAAGCCCCCATCAGACCTTAAATCAGCCCACTCAGCCCCCATCAGACCTCAAATCAGCCAACTCAGCCCCCATCAGACCTCAGATCAGCCCACTGTGCCCCCATCAGACCTTAAATCAGCCCACTAAGCCCCCATCAGACCTTAACCATAACCATCAGCCCCCATCAGACCTCAGATCAGCCCACTCAGCCCCATCAGACCTCAGATCAGCCCACTCAGCCCCCATCAGACCTCAGATCAGCCACTCAGCCCCATCAGACTCAGATCAGCCCACTGTGCCCCCATCAGACCTTAAATCAGCCCACTCAGCCCCCATCAGCCCCCATATGAGCCCATTCAACCCCCATATGCAGCGTCAGGTCATCGTGCGCATACTACGTCCTGACGCGGGATTTCTCTTCAGGCGCGCTTTCCACCAGCGAAGATTGGTGAAAGCACCCTGTTCTGTAAATAAGCCTCAGCCTATACCAGGCTTCCAGGTTCATTGTTAGTATATCCCAGTTCAGGCCACTAGGTGGCAGCAGTGAACTGTGATATAATGATTTCAATACAGACTAATGGAGCAATTTACATCTGATGATTGTAAGTTGTGGTCCACTTAGGGGACTTAAAAAGTAAAAAAATAAAAAAAAAGTTTTGAAAATATTAAAAAAAAACGTAAAATCACCCCACACAAAAAAAGAACAAAATGGCATTATAGGCATGCAAAAACACCCATACTTTTAAAATATTGAAAAAAAGTTTGCCTATATGGTGTAACAGAACACTTTATCTCCCAAGAAAATTGAATAAAAAGTAATAAGCACACCCCAAAATGACAGGCTGTGTACTTAAGCTTTATTTAGCCTTTATTTTCAAAATTTCCTGTGGGGATTTGAACTCACAACCTACTACATTACAGACAAGTACCTTAACCACTGGGCTATTGAGCTCAATGTTAAGTCAATGGTGAAAAACCTCATAGAGGTTTCTCTGATATTGAAAAACCTCCTAAGAGGTTCTCTTGCATTATACAAGAGAACTTCTATGAGGTTTTTCATCATTTGCTTAACATTGAGCTCCATAGCCCAGTGGTTAAGGTACTTGCCTGTAATGTAGAAGGTTGTGAGTTCAAATCCCCACATGAGTATTTTAAAATTAGAGTCTAAACTAAACTTATAAAGTATACAGGGTGTTCCCAAGCATAGTGGGAATACCCCTTTCACCGTTCATAACACTAACTCCATATATGGACATAGCCATATATGGAGTCAAAGCAGGGACTCCTAACCTGGGAAATTCCCCACTCTGGAGTCCCGACTGAAGCAGGGGCCCCCTTAGAGGATCGGGTTGCACTGCAGCTGTCTCCACCAGTCCCGAGGTTCGGGGCAGTGGTAGATTGATTCGGGGCCAGGGCCCCGGATAAAAAGCCCTAGCGACGCCCCTGGGTGCAGCTCCTCCAGGTCTCCAGGTGTAAGCCCTCCGGTGGAGGAAGCCCCGGGCTTCGTTCCAGGCGTTGTCTCGCGAGAGGATGCGCCGAGTAACGTGGGCGGAAGCGAGAGATGCTCGGAGAGGGCCGAGATCTCATGCGCCGAGTAACGTGGGCGGAAGCGAGAGATGCTCGGAGAGGGCCGAGATCTCATTCACTGCTTCCGGGTCCCTGCTCCTCCTCCCCTAGACACGAGCACTTCAAAAGTTGGAGGGAGAGTGCCTGTTGGCGTCTGTTGGATACAGCACAGCAGGATGTCGGGACCAAGCGAGTCTGAGGACAAGCGCAAGCCCATGGATTCGGTCAAGACCCTCAGCCCGGAAGGCTCCCTCCCTAAAGAGCTTTTTGGAGACTATCTGGTGTTAGGATTTTTATCTCCTCTATCTTCACTTTAGGTGTCTGTTAAAATTGCACCTTAAGGTGAAGGGGTCCTCTTTAGATCAGCAGCCTGCCTCCTCCTCATTAATTGTATATTATGTACCTTTTTAGGTCAGGGAAACTCAGAAGGAAAGTTCTCAGAGGGCAAAGAAATGCTCGATGTGCAAAAAGAGCCTCCCTTCTGGATACAAAAAGCCATTATGTTCCAGATGTTTGGAAAAAATTATTTCCGAAGAGTCTTCATCACTTATATAACATAAGAGCTATTGTTAAAGAGGAAGTCGGCAGTGCTGTAGATTCAAAAATGGCTTCTATGGCCCAGGGACCTTCCACTTCTAGTGCAGCTGTATCAATCTCCTCAGAAATTGAACCTCAGGAGGAGGATATTGATGAAGGGGAGTTACTATCTGCATCAGAACGGGATTCTTCTGATGAGGACACTGGTCGTTCCCTGTGCTCAATTGAAGAGACTGATACGCTCCTTAAAACTATTAGAGCCACACTAAATATTGAGGAGTCAAAACAGCCGAGATCCGTACAGGACTTAATGTTTAAAGGTCTGGGGGAAAAAAATAAAAGGGTTTTTTCCCCTACACTCAAATATAACCAATCTAGTTAAAAAAGAGTGGGCAGATCCCGAAAAAAGACCTGGAGTATCCAGGATCTTCAAAAGAAAATATCCGTTTTCAGAGGAGGATACGTCCCTCTGGGATAAATGCCCAAAAGTTGATGCCCCGGTGGCCAAAATAACAAAAAAATCGGCCTTACCTTTTGAGGACGTAGGTCTTCTCAAGGACCCCATGGATAAAAAAAGTGAAGCCCTTCTAAAAAGGTCATGGGAGTCCTCCACTGCTATCCTTAGGCCTAGCGTAGCTGCCACCTATACCGCACGATCTATGGCCATTTGGATTAATCAACTTGAACACCTAGTATCGGGCACCCTGAGAGAGGATATTATTGCCTCCCTTCCCACACTCAAACAAGCGGCGAACTTCTTGGCGGATGCCTCCATCGACACTGTAAAGCTAGCGGCCAGGTCGGCAGCTTTGTCTAACGCCACTAGGAGAGCCGTGTAGTTGAGGTCATGGTCAGGTGATGCAGCCTCAAAAAATAAGTTATGCGGTATTCCCTGTGAGGGAGACAGAGGTTTTGGAACAGTTCTAGATGACATCCTAGAGAAGGCTACTGACAGAAAAAAAGGCTTTCCATCTGACTCTAGGTCCTTTTTTCAGAGAAAAGGGTTCTCGTCTAGAAGGGGGAGGCAAGACCAGAAGAAAAGAGGGGGCTCAGGAAAGTGGCAGACCAGTAGAGGCAGAGGGAGAGGATTTCTTTTGAATCCAGGAAACTCCTTTCAGAAGCCCAGTGCTCAATGACGCCAGAAGCCAGGTAGGTGGGAGGCTAAGAAGGTTCCTACCCGCCTGGGAAAAGATAACGTCCGCCCCATGGGTGCTAGACGTGATAAAGTCGGGCCTGAAATTAGAGTTCTCTTCCCCTCCTCCAAACAGGTTGTTTATAAACCAAAAATTAAAACAGGAAGATCAGCAAGCTTTAAAAGAGCAGATTCAGATTCTTCTAAAAGAGGCTATTGTGGAAGTTCCAGCGGAAGAAGTGGGATTAGGGTTCTATTCCCACATCTTCCTGGTAAAAAAACCAAACAGTTCTTTCCGAGTTATCATAAATTTAAAAGGCCTAAACAAACACCTGCTTTACAAGAGGTTCAAAATGGAAACAATAAAATCCACTATAAACCTGTTACAGAAGAATTTTTTATGGCCACAATAGATCTCGCAGATGTGTATTATCACGTACCAATCTGCAGAGAACACCAAAAATATCTAAGATTTGCGATTCAGTTAGGGGAAAAAATTCTTCATTTTCAGTTTCAGGTCCTTCCATTTGGCCTCACATCAGCCCCGAGGGTATTCACGAAAGTGATGTTAGAGGTGATATCCCATCTCCATCCAATGCAAATTTTAGTCGTTCCATATTTGTACGATTTTCTGGTAGCAGCAGAATCAGAGGAAAAATTGTTACAGCATCTAGACTTGGTAAAACAGGCTTTAGGGAGTCTAGGCTGGATGATGAATCAAGACAAATCCAATCTATGCCCCAGCAGGAAAAAA
This sequence comes from Rhinella marina, assembly GCA_900303285.1. NCBI lineage: Eukaryota > Metazoa > Chordata > Amphibia > Anura > Bufonidae > Rhinella > Rhinella marina. Next base: position 2,226 of record ONZH01030395.1, on the reverse strand, counting down.
GTATTTTGGGTATACTGCTGGACTCCTCACTAGAAAAAGCCTTCCTTCCTTTAGAAAAACAGGAGAAGATAGTACAGCAGGTGGCAGCACTTCAGGGAGCCAGGAGGGTATCTTTTCATTCCATAATGAAAGTTCTGGGTCTCATGTCTTCCACAATTCCCGCGGTGAAATGGGCGCAGGCCCACTCAAGAGTACTTCAGTCTTTCATGTTAAAAAATGGGACAGAAAGATATTCTCCCTAGACAAAAAAGTAAGTCTACCAGGCCAGGTAAAGGCTTCCCTAGTGTGGTGGCTATGCAAAAGAAATCTTCAAAGGGGAGTCCCTTGGTAGATACAGGACCCTGTTCTAATCACAACAGATGCCAGTAGTACAGGTTGGGGTGCACACTCCCAACTGTCGGTGGCTCAGGGAAAGTGGAACAGGTCCCTAAGTCAAGCCTCCTCAAATGTCAGGGAGCTATCAGCAGTAAAAGAAGCCCTCCTAAGTTTCTAGTCAGAATTAGGGGGGGGAAAACGTAAAAATAGTATCGGACAATATAACGTCAGTAACATACATAAACAGACAGGGGGGAACGAGGAGCATGCAATTGGAAAGAATATCTCAGTGGATACTAGGTTGGACAGAGGAAAATCTGGCCTCTATTTCAGCCGTGCACATACAGATGTGTTCACACTTAACTGATCACTTATCTCAACATGTCCTGAGATGTGTGTCACGAACTGACATTATATCTAAATTGGATAAATTGTAATACAACTTTCAGACACCAGATGGCACATGGTGTTACTAGCTATACAACGTTCAGACAGCAGGTGGTGCATTGTGTTACTAGCTAATACCTAAACTTAAGGTATTCACTTCAAGTGTTTGTATTACATTTAACATATATATAAAAAAATATATTGTATACATTAAACAAATCCCTCCAAGGGATGCTTTTTTTTTTTTTTTTTTTTTTTTAACTGTGCAATGATTACCATATACAGATGTGTCCACACTTAACTTATCTCCAAACTCAGAGTGGTGTCAGTTTTGTCCTGACAGCAAAACAACATGATATTGCAAGATTGTAACTAAACTCTAAAAAACTGCAATACACGTCACAACCACTGGGCGGTAAGTGCTCCACATTTAGCTGATTGCTCATTTGCTTTTTCTTTTGTTTAGAGTAGCTGGCCTCAGATGTTAGATATTTATCGGCAGACCAAGCTAAATGTGGTGAGATCTATTGACAATATTTAATGTGCTAAAGTCAAACACATCTAATCCTGTCATGTGTGATATTGTCTACAGTATCGTGCATCTAAGCCTATTGTGTGTGAAACTGCGTGAAGAGTTGTGTATCTCATCATATCATGTGTAATACTGTCTGAAGAGTTGTGTATCTCATCATATCATGTGTAATACTGTCTATAGAGTTGTGTATCTAATCCTATCATGTGTGATACTGCCTGAAGAGTTGTGTATCTAATCCTTTCATGTGTGATACTGTCTGCTTACCAGTGTATCTAATCCTATCATATGTGATACTATCTTCAGGATCGTGTACCTAATCCTATCCTATGTGATACTGTCTGTCGAGCTGTGTATCTAATCCTATCATATGTAATACTGTCTGCAGAGTTGTGTATCTAATCCTAACCTGTGTGAAACTATCTGCTAAGCTGCATATCTAATCCTATTATGTGTGATACTGTCTGCTGAGCTGTGTATCTAATCCTATCCTATGTGATACTGTCTGAAGAGTTGTGTATCTAATCCGATCATATGTAATACTGTCTGCAGAGTTGTGTATCTAAGCATATCATGTGTGATACTGTCTGCTTAGCTGCGTATCTAATCCTACCTTGTGTGACACTGTCTGCAGAGCTGTGTATCTAATCCTACTTTGTGTGATACTGTCTGCTTAGATGCGTATCTAATCCCACCTTCTGCGATACTGTCTGCTGAGCTGTCTATCTAATCCTATTCTGGGCGACAGCGTTTGCTAAGCTGTGTATCTAATCCTATCATGTGTGATACTGTTTGCAGAGTTGTGTATCCAATCCTATCATGTGTGATACTATCTGCAGAGTTGCGTATCTAAGCCTATTGTGTATGATACTGCCTGCTAAGTTATGTATCTAATACTATCATGTGCGATACTGTCTGCTGAACTGTGTATCTAATCCTATTCTGGGTGACAGTGTCTGCTAAACTGCGTACCTAAGCCTATCGTGTATGAT
>ONZH01030394.1:0-28298 GCA_900303285.1 Rhinella marina | reverse complement strand
TAGGGTTGCAACGGTATGAAATTTTCACGGTATGATAACCGTCTCAGTAAATACCGCGGTATTACGGTTATCATGGTATCACAGTTTGTTACATATATTATTAAAAGATACACTAATCCTCGGACCTCAGATCAGCCCCAGTGCCCCCTTCAGTCAGATCATCCCCAGTGCCCCCTTCAGACCTCAGATCAGCCCACAGTGCCCCCTTCAGACCTCAGATCAGCCCACAGTGCCCCCTTCAGACCTCAGATCAGCCCACCAGTGCCCCCTTCAGACCTCAGATCGGCCCCAGTGCCCCCTTCAGACCTCAGATCGGCCCCAGTGCCATTGGCCCCAGTGCCCCCTTCAGACCTCAGATTGGCCTCAGTGCCCCCTTCAGACCTCAGATTGGCCCCAGTGCCCCCTTCAGACCTCAGATTGGCCCCCAGTGCCCCTTCAGACCTCAGATTGGCCCCAGTGCCCCCTTCAGAGCTCAGATCAGCCACAGTGCCCCCTTCAGACCTCAGATCAGCCCCAGTGCCCCCTTCAGACCTCAAATCGGCCCACTGTGCCCCCTTCAGACCTCAGATTGGCCCCAGTGCCCCCTTCAGACCTCAGATTGGCCCCATGCCCCCCTTCAGACATCAGATTGGCCCCAGTGCCCCCTTCAGACCTCAGATTGGCCCCAGTGCCCCCTTCAGACCTCAGATTGGCCCCAGTGCCCCCTTCAGACCTCAGATCAGCCCACAGTGCCCCCTTCAGACCTCAGATCAGCCCCAGTGCCCCCTTCAGACCTCAGATTCGCGCCCCAAGTTGCCCTCCCTTCAGACCTCAGATTGGCCCCAGTGCCCCCTTCAGACCTCAGATTGGCCCCAGTGCCCCCTTCAGACCTCAGATTGGCCCCAGTACCCCCTTGAGAGCTCAGATCAGCCCACAGTGCCCCCTTCAGACCTCATATCAGCCCCAGTGCCCCTTCAGACCTCAAATCGGCCCACTGTGCCCCCTTCAGACCTCAGATTGGCCCCAGTTGCCCCCTTCAGACCTCAGATTTGGCCCCAGTGCCCCCTTCAGAGCCTCAGATCAGCCCACAGTGCCCCCTTCAGACCTCAGATCAGCCCCAGTGCCCCCTTCAGACCTCAAATCGCGCCCACTGTGCCCCCTTCAGACCTCAGATTGGCCCCAGTGCCCCCTTCAGACCTCAGATTGGCCCCAGTGCCCCCTTCAGACCTCAGATTGGCCCCCAGTACCCCCTTCAGACCTCAGATCAGCCCCAGTGCCCCCTTCAGACCTCAGATTGGCCCCAGTGCCCCTTCAGACCTCAGATCAGCCCACAGTGCCCCCTTCAGACCTCAGATCAGCCCCAGTGCCCCCTTCAGACCTTCAAATCGGCCCCACTGTGCCCCCTTCAGAACTCAGATTGGCCCACAGTGCCCCTTCAGACCTCAGATCGGCCCCACAGTGCCCCCTTCAGGACCTCAGATTAGCCCCAGTGCCCCCTTCAGACCTCAAATCGGCCCCACTGTGCCATTCAGCCCACTGTGCCCCCATCAGCCCACTGTGGCCCCTTCAGCCCACCATCTAAATAAAATAAAAAAAATCACTTATTTTTCCTGCCGCTGCGGCTCCTCTCCGGTGTCCGGCGCTCCTTAGTCTCCCGTAGCCTGCACTGTCACCTGACAGCGTGCAGCGTCAGGTCAGAGTGCGCGCACTTACGTCCTGACGCTGTACGCGGTCAGGACAGTACAGCGCGACCCGGAAAAGAGGAGGAGCGCCGGACGGGTAAGTGATTTTTTTTATTTTATCTTCTCCCATGTCCTCTGATACTAGGCTGCGCAGTAGCGCAGCCTAGTATCAGTAATGCGGGTCGGGTCCAGGCGCAAATGGCGACAAGACTAAAAAGTCTTGTCGCCCATTTACCGGTAATAAGCAAATGCCCACGGTTTGATAACCGTGCATTTCATTACCGTGGTATACCGTGGAACCGGTTACCGCTGCAACCCTACTTGTGATTGGCTGAGTTTATAGCCGTCAAAAATTCAAAAGTTGGTAGATGCCATTTCCTCGAGCATGGCGAGATACTCGTCCGAGTAGCGAGCACTTACGAGTACCCTAATACTCGAACGAGTATCAAGCTTGGACGAGTATGCTCGCTTATCTCTATAATATATGCATTTAAATCCATTCTCTTTCACAGATAAAAGTGTATCTGTACTTTGAGAAAACTTTTGATATATCATAGCAATATATCAAAAGTTTTGATCAGTGCGGATCTGAGCTTTGAGACCCCTACTAATCGCTAGAACGAAGAGAGAGAAATGCTCACTCCTCCTGCAGGGAGGAAAGAGAGTGCACCATGTGAGGGTTTCTTTCCATGTTGTAGTGATCAGAGCTTTGGCCCCTACTGATCAAAACTGTTGATATCTCGCTATGACATGTCAAAAAGTTTTCATTTACAATTTTTACTTTAAGAATCCAGTTGATGGTGGTACTCAGCTATCTGGATAGACACTAGAAAGGCTGTCAGTGTGAAGGACAACCCACTGGACTCTTAAATATAAAAAAAAATCAGCTTTTCTTGTTCAATAACATGCTGCCCATAACTGTGCAGCTTTTCCAATTTGACAAGTTTCCTTTAACCCCCTTCATGGTCAATGTTCTTATACTATTACTAGGGATGAGCGAAATCGACTCAACCCTTAGAGGACTGAGCTATCATCCATTTTTTTCATTTTTGTTTTTCACTGTCCATTTTCCCAGAGTTATAACTTTTTTATTTTTCCATTCACATAGCCTTATGAGGGCTTATTTTTTTGTAGGACAAGTTGTATTTTGTAATGGCACCATTTATGTTTCTATATATTGTAGTGTGAAACAGGAAAAAATTCCTATCTTTTGATCAATTTTTATAAAAAAAAACTTTTGTTAAAAGTTTAAGTTACACAAAATGGCTAATAGGCCATTTTTTCTGTTGCACATTTCACTGTATGGGGTTAATATTGTTATATTTTAATATTACGGGCATTTTCACATACAGAAATGCCCATTATTGTTATTTTTATTTATTTTTTATTTTCTTTTATATTTTTTACTTTTTTTTTTTAAGTTACCTTGGGTGATTATAACTGGCCATCATTAGATTGACTATTGTGTTTATTGATGGCTATATAAGCCATCATTGAACACTTTATTTTCATCTAAAAGACGTGACTCCCGCTGTACGTATACAACGGAGGTTGCAAAGGGTTAATGCCTACATTTTTCAAATGTTGCATGTTTTTTAATACATTTGTCTCATCCTTTGTCTCATGCACACAAAAGTATTTTCTTTCCGTGTCTATTCCGTTTTTTTGAGGACCATATGCAAAACCATTTATTCAGTGGGTCCTCAAAAAACTGAAGGTACTTCGTGTGCATGTTCCGTTTTTGTATGTCCGCATTTCCGTTCAGCAAAAAAAATACGGACAAGGATAGGACTGTTCTATTAGGGGTCAGATGTTCCGTTCCGTAAAATACGGAATGCACACGGACGTCATCCATATTTTTTGCAGATCTGTTTTTGCAGACCGCAAAGTACATGAAGTCGCTTGCATGAGCCCTTAGGCTTAGTTGCCAGTGTGAAAACTGTAGGATTTTATGGTTTTTGTTTAAATATAGATATTTACATGAGAAATTAAAAATATCATCAAAAATTCTTTAATCCCTTAAGTACTAGGCCCATTTTGGGGTTTGCATTTTTTCTCCCCACGATCCAAAAGCCATAACTTTTTTAATTCTCAGTTCGTATAGCTATTTGATGGGGTTTTTTTTGTTTTTTTTTGAAGGATAAGATGTATTTTTTAGGGGAACCGTTTAATTTACCATGTCTGTTATTGGAAAATGGGGGAGGAATTCTTTGTGGGGTAAATTAAAAGAATGAAAACAAAAAGAAAAAAAACAACAACACAATTCTGTCAAGGTTTTGGGGGTTTTGACATCACAGTGTTCACTGTGTGCTAAAAAATGACATGACTTTCTTATTCTGGCCGGCCTCAATACAAATATGGTGATGCCAAATATGGTGGATGCTGTATTTTTAAACTTTTAATTTTTTTTGTAACTTTTTTACTTTTAGAATAATAACTTTTACCCCGTTAAGAACCTTGGATCTTTTAATCCATTGTCCTTTTCACCCTAATAGAGATTCTATTAAGATGAATTGGATTCTGACATGCTTACTGTTGAATTGTGCTTCGTGCACAGCTTAGCAGGGAGCTTACCATGGTAGCTGATCAGAGCTCCATGATTTCACTGCAGGGGCTCCGATTGAAAGGAAGAGTGAGCCAAATCCCTCTTTCTTACCTCATCTAATATTTGTTATATTTTTATATATTTATATTCATATAATTGCAAATATTGTTATTTTTAGTCTGCCTGGTGCACTATATGTTGAGCGCACCACTTCCTATTGTGCTGTCATCCTCCCCCGATGCACTGTCATCCTTTGTTGCACCGGGTTGGAGCGCACCGCTGTCTGTTGCGTTCCACACTGGAGTTCATCTTTTCCTGGGCGTTCCAGCATTAAACGCATTATCCCCGGAAGCAGAGGAACGTGAGAGTGCTCACTCCCAACGGACCCAGCGCTTGGGTGCGCTGCTGTCTGGTGCTTTCACTGTGGAACGTACCTTCTCCTGGGCGTTCCACTGTGGAACGCACCATCCACAGAAATAGAGGAACGCCGGGAGTGCTCACTCTCGTTTAGCACCACGTGTAAACAGTTTTAGAGAGATAAACCAAAGGTATTTATATCTCTCTGTTGTGTTTTTTATGTATACAATAAGCTCCTAAGGAAGGGGGATGTGAGCCCTGAAACACGTTGAGCCAGCCTGTATTCGTCCATATACATATTAAAGGACTTGGAAAGAAACCTTCTTGGTGAATTGGGTTGCCATCTCGTCCTGCGATTCTACACGCGATCCTGGCTAGGGGGGTTGAGTATGTTTGGTGTCTTGAGCTTCATCCTCTCATACCATCCCCCAGTGAAGTGAGTGATAACATTTGATTCGGCGGTCATTACAACTCCTTACTTTGGTTTTATTATACTTGGTCATTATCATTTTAACTATATATTTTCATATAATTTGATTATGGCATATAACTGATTATCTAGCACTAATATCCCAAATGGTGTCCTGCTAATTCGGGATTGTGGCGCTATTTTTTTTTACTGGGGACTGCACTTTTTTCTTTGTATGTGTGACTTTTCCTCCCTTGTTGGTGGGTGTTGAATTAGTTCTGGCACATACTATAACCTAACCTCTTAACTCATAGATGCCAGAATTACAGTTGATTGTGCTTTCTGAAGGGCTAAATAACGGTGTTCATCATGGAGCAGTCCGCTCCATACATTACCTCATTCACAGTGATTTCCCGGTACATCACGGTGGCTGAAGGGGTTAAAAATATGTTACACATAAAAATGTGATTAAATCAATAGGTCAGATTCTGATTACACATTCCCTTTAACTGAGTATCGAAGAAGATGGGTCGGTACTGCGGTTTGCACTTGGTGCAGGAGTCCAGGGAAGGCGTCCCACTAGTATATGGCGAAGAAGGACCGACACTCACTTTTTTGACGATATGAAGAGACATTTATTGAAAATATAGTAGTATAACATATAATAGGCTATTATCTAATATATAAAGCTGAGTGTAAGTGTGTGTGTATGTCCGCTAAAGGAATCTGCACCGTCACAGCTACAATCACGAAATTTGGAACACAGGTACATCAGGTGTCCGGGAAGGTTTTAGAATGGGTCTCAGCTCTCCAGGACATACCGTTCTTCAGATATTCCCAAAAAATGCATAAGCCAATAGAAGCCTGGTCACATGACCCTTATCAGCCAGTAGAAGCTCACAGGCAGTTAGTCTCCACACACACACCAGGTTTCCATAACAACCTAGCCAGTTCACTGATGTAGGTCTGCTTTAAAGGGGCAGAGCACTGTGGATGACACTGTTAAAGGGATATTCCGGTTACCATAAATATAACTTATGTTTTAGACTAACTCATCATTAATCATTACCTAATATAATGTAAATTTCACATATTTACCGTTCAGTAGTAATAAAAGATGTTTTCTGCCACTGCTACCCACTTTCCTTCTAAATTACTATGGCATCAACCTGTAATTCAGGCCACCTTCAGAAGAAGGACTTAAAAGCCCCAACCCCAGGTCCCACTAAGTCACGCCCCCGACTCAGTCAGATCATGCCCCTTTCATGCCGCATTTGACCGAGATTGAAAAAAATGAAGGTAAAAGTTCAACTTCTGTCAGCTGGAGGGGAGGGAGGGTGACTTTCTCCCTGCAACTCATGCTCAGACTGCAGAGTGCTGCTGTCTGAGAGTGAGCTGTTCAAAAGGACATCCCTGTGTCCATCCAGGCCCTGCGCATAACAGAGGACAGGGAGTCTGAAAGCCATACTGTCCAGCCTCCTCCCAACATGAAGCCATTTCACCGGTCCCCATGATGCCACACCCCTAAACACGAGGCCACGCCCCCTGTTTCCATGAAGACACGGAGGAGAAGCTGTCTGAACATGAGCTACTGAAAGGGTGGACATCCCTGTGTCTGTCCAGGCCCTGTGCTGGACGGTGGACAGGGAGTCTTAAAGCCAGACTGTCCAGCCTAAAACCGGACCTCTGGCCACCCTAGGGGTAGGCTGATGTTAGGGTAGCCAGATGTCCGGCTTAAGGCTGGACAGTCCAGTTTTCTGGCTACCTGTTCTCCATCCGGCGCAGTGCCTGGACGGATGTCCACCCTTTCAGTAGCTGACGCTCAGACAGCTTCTCCTCCGTGTCATCTCGGAGCCAGGGGGCGTGGCCTCATGTTTAGTGGTGTGGCTTCATGGGAACTGGGGGTGCTGCTTCATGTTTGGGGGAATGGCAGGTGAGGTCCGGTTTTCTAGGATGAAGACAGTGGCCACTCTAGCTGCTGTGGAGGTCACAGTTAAAGGGGAGGGTGCTGTGGATGTTTTTGTTAAGGGGCGGGCTGCTGTGGAGGTCACTGTTAAAGGGGCGGGCACTGTAGAGGTCACTCTTGATATCTTTTAACGACTCACACACAAACATTAAATTAAATAAATTAAACATACCCTGGGCGAAGCTAATGCTTTGAAAAAAAGTCTCTTCATATCATTAAGAAAGTGATTGCCGGTCCTTCTTTGCTACATTCCATTTAACTGACAGATACAATTTTTTATGACATATTTCCTTTAAGGAAACTAGTCGTCATTCATTGTGCTTTTTACCCTGCAACTTCCAAGGGGCACTTTAAAGGGGATGTCCAGGTTCAGAGCTGAACCTGGATATTTCCCCATATTCACATCTAAACAGCCTTTGATATAAGCATTGGAGCATTTCATGCTCCGATGCTCTTCCTTGCTCTGTACTATATCGCACAAGGTAAGGGCTTTTTTGTTTACACTGGCACACTACAGGGTAGGGCAGCACTAAAGCCAACCCAGTAGTTCCAGTAACGTCATCACACGCACTGCTAGGTAGAGGCCTCCGCCTAGCAGTCCCCATGGAGAGCCTGGTATGTCACTGGATTTCCAAAAAATGCCTTTGCCCTGTGTGATTCAGTTCAGGGCAAAGGGCATCATAGTATGAAATGCTCCAATGCTCATTTCAGGGGTGCCAGAGGGGTGAAGATGGGGATATGTCTGGGTTCATCAATGAACCCGGACAACCCCTTTAAGTGATTCTTATGAAATTGTCTCTGAAATGTATGGGTCAGTTGACAAACAATGTTCTGCTGAAATTATGCATATAACGTATTAACTTTCTCCTCCTGATTCTTTCCATTTTAATTGGCATAATGTGTGTTTATGGAGGACAGGGTTTTGCATACCTTGGCCCCTATGACTGAGCATTGGGCAGAGGTTCCTTTTCCAGATGGCAGGTAGAGGAACTGTTAATTTCATGGGACCCATATAAGATAATTCTCTGTATATTTCTTACAGTTTATATTGCAATATGGAATAATGTATGATATGATTAAATGAGATTAGGAAAATAAAGGAGGCGTTGAGATTTTTAGTTTTTTTCTACATTTAGTTTTCCAAGTACACACTGCCTTGTAGTTGGCAAACGGTAACTATAAATCCTAGTTCAATAATAATTACTCTGATTTCTGCGCAATGGGACCGCTAGCCAGAATGAATTGACTGAAGTACATATTTCAATACATATTTTCCAATTAGAGTCTGAAATATTCTTTAGAAATGCAATTTTGTAAGTTATTTTAACCACTAAAGATTAGTCCACTTACATTTTGGGGTTATGATATAGGATATAAAATCTTCATTCATCCAAAGTCACACAGTATGACCAAGACCTTATGAAACTATTTAATCCATACAAATGTGGGTAAATAATAGAAAAGGATGAAAAATTATAATAACCATGAATTACAAATAGGAATCAACAGTACTGAATCCCAGCGAATGACATCTGCAACACCATGACAATGATGCTGCAATCAATAGTGGTCACGTCATGATAAGAAAGAGGGGACTTTTCTCTTCTTGATCATCAGCCCTGTCAATAGAGAGTGCCAGGAATAATAATTTTAGGGGGCATCCCCAGATTTAGTAAAGGTCCCTAGGACTGTCCTATGCAATCTTCTGTAAGGGAAAACCTAAAGTAAGGTGCCTTAATAGTTGCCTGTACATTAATCAGCAGTAATACGATACAATATACAGTATAATTATTCTAATGTATTATAATAAAATGATCAAATTGTTCACTAAAAAGCCTTTTTACAGGACAACAAAAATCTAAATAAAGTTCAAGAAAATAATGGGGAAAATATTTCAATGGTGTCTGTGTAATCCACTCAGCATTCGCAGGATAAGCATAAATGTCTATATTTCATCTCAGGACATAAATAAGGCCTCTTTCACATTAGCAGCGGCACGGATCCGGCAAGTAAAGGGTGCTGCAGGGTTGTACAAGGTCAGTTTATTATTAGGTTCCTGTGTATGAACTCTCCTACCACTGAGGCCTGTTCATACTGGTAGTCAGCCAGGGCCTAGTCTCAGGGATTCCTGAAGGAGGTGACCATTTCCCTTCTCCGGTCTGTTCCCTTCCCTCTTACGCTTGGTGTGGCTATACCCTCCACACCAGAGCGTGACACCACCTCAATCATCATGTTCGCTGTATGTCTCATCACTCTCACACCCTCCAGCAGCTCTGGGATACATTGCAGTGAGCATTGCTCCAGATATCTGTGACAAGCTACCAGGACCTTATTAAGTCACTCCCAGTTCATCTACTTGCTGTCCATGCTGCACACAGGGGTTGCGATCTGGTGGTCATAATAGTACTGTTTAAAAAAGACAAGAACAAGCAAGAATTTACACAACAAAGTGAGCAGAACAAAACAAAGCATACCTCTAGGAATGTAGTAAGACAAAGATGTAAAAAAAATAATTATGAAGGCTAAAATGGGTTACATACTTAAAGAGAACCTATCACCATGAAATGCTGGCCAATTAGCAGACAGCATGTTATAGAATAGGAGGAGCTGAGCACACAAATATGTAATTTTATGGGATAAAAATTCAGTAAAATTTGTAATTTATACATTTAATTATCTTCTTTTACTATATATAAGAGTCATGTGGGCGGTCTTAATCAGTGATTGACAGGTAAGCATACATGAAGGCAGACTAAGCATACATGAAGGCAGTCAATCAATGATAAAACCATCTATTGCCATAAAAGCCATAATTCCTAAGTTAGGAAAGAACAGACATTTAAATTTTCAAACTTTACTTAGTCTTTCATCATAAAACTACATTTCAATCTGCTCATCTCTTTGTACTCTACAACATGCTACTCATATTTTCTTGGTTTGCTTTAAAGGGCTACTAAACTCTGAAAAATATATTTATAACTTGCTAATAAATCTTTAACTCTTTTTGCTGGAACATCTACAAACTGCTGCAGAAAGCACTTTTAGCAGATTTAATGCAGTCAAAGTAGAGCCTTCTTCCTTCAGCTGGGAACTGACTCTATGAACTAACATGAGCCAGTCAAAGCAGGAAGATCAGGGAAAAAGGCATAATTTAACGCCTCATTCACTTAAATAGACACTTAGCACACCGTGAGAGAGGAAGAAACTGCCACAGTACAGGAAGTGTTACCCAGCTTTCCCAAATGCCTGAATGTCAAGTTTGTCTATGTGGACAGGAGGGGTTTCTCACTGTCTGTCTAGGCAGATTTGAAATTCATCAGTGTTGGGAAACTGGATTATAAGTCTTGTGGATCTGTACACATTGTCCATACAATGTTAACCTTATATTGTGCAAATAATTTATTTGCTTTTTTAAAAGGCACTAAAAGGCAAATGTGCCTAGCTAAAAGGCCTGGACATATAAAGGCTAACCAATCTACAGTTGTGACTTAAATTAACCAGGCCAAGCTAAGCAATAACCTATCTCAGGCTCAGATGCAAGGCAGTTGTATAGCAACAGCCCCAACAATGTGAGTAAACAGGCAGGCATAAGGCAACATATAAAGCACTGTTTCTCATGACAGAACCATGTATAATAGCCTAGAGACGGAAACTATGGATTAATGGACTTTACAAAGTGTTTTGGGTCTGTTTTAGTGAAATTAGCCAAATATAATTTTCTGAATCAAAAGTATCCCGATCGCCATGAAAAGTCATGTATAACAAATAGTCTGTTTGAAAACACACTGCAACATCCAATATTATTAAAATGATTCCCTTTTTGGGTGAAAGATTCCTCTTCTCTGTCTTCTGAATAGTAAAATAGCAACTACCATTTTGTGACATTTGTGCAAAACGAATATACAAAAAATTTGGATTAGTTGGAAATAGACGTTTTTGAGAAGGTCCTAATGAATTTGATTAATTTAGAATTGTTTTGCTAACCTCTAAACTATATAAAAACACCTCTGATCAAGGGCTTATATGTCACAGAAGCAAGCAAGTGAGCCACAATGGGGCCATTGGAGAAAGTAAAAGTGGAAAAACAACCAGGAGTTCATCTTTTCTAGATGACAAAATTTGTTAGCAAAGTGGGCCCAATTTGCCTTTGGCCACCTCTTTTCTGTGAACATTACTGGGACCGATTCCTCATCAAGGGAATGGTCCTTGATAATGTCACAAGGAAAACGAATAGTATAATCACATGTAATTGACAATGCCAGTAATTGTAGTAACTTAATGCATACTTAATGAACAGACAGAGAGTATGGAGTGGTACCAAGATACATATTTTTTATTTATTTGTTTATTTATTTGTTTATTTTTTAATATGGACACAGCAAAAAATAATGAATTTTATTTATGCATCTGAATAGGTCCAATATTTCTATTTTATCCCTTTGAAATGCAATAAGGTAATTTCTAAATATACAGTAGTATGCATATTGGTTCACTGAATTATGTCATCCAAGACTTTTTCCCAAACAGGACATTAACTGAGTAAAATAGACCAGAAATCTTGTCTGGATCCAGTATATAATTGCTTCTAAAGATACATATCTTTCACTTAAAATACAATTGGCAGTACATTTTGGTGAACTTTGATAGAAGCATTTAACTATAGTGTGTACTTCCATTATTGAAATGTAATTAAAAGCATCAATCTCTAAGATTATCTACCGCTGTTTGAGCAGTTTACAATGATGTCTTAAAAAAGTAGCACCACTGGGTGTAAAGACATAAAATAGTGAAGGGAAAATCAATGCACAAATACATTTATAGACCGGTAACAGTGTGGCCTTTAAAGGGACAGTTAATTTGGAAACATCTCCATAGCTATGGCTTTAATGTCTAAGTATTGATCCTTGTATAACAGTGGGTAAGACACTGGTATAAAGTATGGCTGGATATCCCACATATGAGTTAGTGTACTTCAAAGGGCAATTTATACTGTTTTATAGACAGTAAAATACCAGTGGCTTAGGAATTATATACCGCTCTTAGGGCCCTCTGCATATGGCACTCTCAGCTGTTATCAGCTCCAAATACCATTGCGCTCTAGTTCCCTGCCTGTTAACATCTAGAGTGGAAAAGGGTAACATGTCCTACTGCAGTCAATGACTAACCACATCAGTCATATGCCCCCAGTGACATGTCATTACTGTAGCCAGCCAAAAAAAAACTTTAACCTTAGCTTTGTTATTCAAATTTTGTCTTGCTGGATTTGTTGCTTGGTATCCCTTATTCCATTCTTGATTTTGAATCCTGGCTGGAGATGAGTAAATTATTCTTAATGGATAAAACTCATTGAATTTCCCCCAAAAAATTGGATTGCAGACGATTAGTAACTATACTGGGGACAATAACCTGGCAATATTACCAAGAAAGAGTCTATGACTTTGGAGTCTATACTTTCCAAGTTAATGGTCAATAGTTCCTTAGACCCGTCCCCAGTGCCAAAACAATTAAAGCATCAAAGATCTACTTCTGTGGTCTGAAGTATAACTAAACAACTTATAGATTGTTTTCCTTTATTAAAATGTAACTATGATCAACACCACCTTCCACATCCCAGACACACCTGTGTGCACTGTGTGTCTGTATTCCATGTCCAAGAAAAGCACTTTTATTCTGCAGAAAACAGCTCCCAACAGGTGAAAGACTCCTGTAATATTTATCACTAATTCAAACAACACCATTTGTATCATGCCCAATCAATTGAAGAAATATTTGTGGGGTCAGGACTTGCTGTGGGATTAAAACCTTTGAACCTTTGTTAAATTGAAATGGGAAAGTGACAAGTTCTACCATTTCTACCCATGATAGCATTTACCTATACATACCACTTTGCTGCAGGGTGTAACAACATCTCAGCCCCCCCCCCCAAAAAAAAAAAAAAAAAACAAACAAAACAACAACAACAAAAAACATAAACCCAGCACTTGTACATATACTAAAAAGTTGGCAACCGTAACTGAAAAGCACAATTACGATACCAGGGACATGTATAGCAAAAAGCAAAAATCTAAATGTTCAATCTCCTGGTGTTGGTTCATGGTTCACCACAACTTCACTGACTTGTAGGAGACAATTTGCTCAAGGTAACCTGGGGCCTTATTGTCTCTCACTTGTTAACTGATATTTAGATACATGTACAGTAGATAATTGAGGTTCTGAATAGGTTCTCAATGGCTATAGGAAGGAAAGAAAATGTCTGCCCTGTGAGCTCCCTTTCCTAGGCTTAAGCCACAAGTGAATCTGGGTAGCAACATGACTCTGGCTCAGTAGTTAGCACTTGTTAATTTTGTCTCATGGGGTCCAAGGTTCAAATCCAACCAAGGGCAACATCTGCCTAGAGTTTGTATGTGTGGGTTTTCTACAAATACAGACTCATAGGGAATTTAGATTGTAAGCTCCACAGGAGACAGTGAATAATGATAAGTAGTGTTGAGTGAACGTGTTCATCGTAATACACTATTCGGCCGAACATGGCGGTGCTCGGGACCACACGGTATTCGGCCGAATACCTTGTGTGCTCGAGCGCCATGCTCGAGTCACCTCACCGCACGCTAATTAGCCAATTAGCGTGCGGGGAGGGATGGCATTCAGTGTAATGCCAGTAGCCATCTTAGCTACTGGCATTACACTGATTGGCTGGCCGGGTCACATGTCACCGGGTGCTATAAAGCACGCTAGGCAGGGATAGAAATCGCTAAACAAAGACCCAAAAGCCCTTTTAAGGGCTATTATATTATATCTGGCACAAACCTACATTTTATGTTTTTTGAGGACTTTAAAGGTGGTTAAAATAGCGCTAGGTGGCCTGCCATTAACACCACAAGCGCTGCTGCATCAAGGAGGGACATACACTGTAGGGAGAGAAGTACGCTAGGCAGGGATAGAAATTGCTCAAAAAAGACCCAGAAGCCCTTTGAAGGGCTATTATATCTGGCACAAAGCAATATTTTATTATTTTAGGGGTTTTTAAAGGTGGTGAAAATAGCACTAGGTGACCTGCCATTAATGCCACATGTGCTGCTGCTGCATGCTGTAGGATACTCTCTGTATACTATATACCTGACATACTTTGCTATAATTTCTGCTGTTAAGCCCGCAGTACTTCTTTTGCGTCTTGCTGTATAACATTTGTGCAAGGAGGGACTTGTGTAGGGATATAATTTCTATAGGCAGGGTTAGTATCATTGTTCAAAAGACACAAAAGTCCATTGTTAAATCCTTCTGCATTTTATTATTTTTTTTGGTGGCAAAAAGAACCCAAGTATGCCCTGTTAGTAACGCTAGGTGCACAGCGTATTACAATTGTTCAAAAGTCTATGTACCTGACATCCGTTGTTACATTTAATACCGTTAATTTAGGCCGCAGTTCCTCATTTGTGTCTGCAGTTTAATTTACCCAAGGATGGAATTAAACTATAGGGATAGGATTTGGGTAGGTAGAAAGATTGTTTCTGTTCCAAAAAGACCAAAGTCCATTGTGAAATACGTCTGCTTTTTTATTTTGGGTGGCAAAAAAACCCCCCGTGTGCCCTGTCAGTAACGCTAGGTGCACAGTGTATTACAACCGTTCAAAAGTCTATGTAGCTGACACCCGTTGTTACATTTAATACTGTTAATTTAGGCCCAGTTCCTCGTTTGCGGCTGCTCTATAACGTTTGAGCATTCAGAATATTGGACATTAGTTTACATTTTTCTGATCATACAGTTAATAAAAATCTGCAGTATTGTAGTTGTGACCAAGTTGCATATATACAATACAATATGCGCAAGGCAAGCACTAAGGGACAGGGACGTGGGCGTGCTGCTGATGGTGAACGCAGAGGCCATGGCTCTGGGCTCGGTGAAACTGTGCCTGCTGGCAGAGCCCAAGAAACAAAGTCATCCAAAGCTCCTAGCTTCATGTCACAGTTTGCAGGGCGGCGCAAGACACAACTCTTGTCGCCACAGCAGTGCGAGCAGGTAGTCGGTTGGGTTTCAGCTGATAATGCTTCCAGTCGGTTCAGCACTACCCCCTCTTCCACAAAGTCCAGTCTCAGTAGCCAAGAGTCTGGGCAACTGCATCCTCACCCTGATCCTCCTTCCTCCCACCATGCAGAGTCTGCGCAAATAACTAATCCCATATTCGGATATTCCGAGGAGCTTTTTTCTTCACCGTTCCTTGGCTTGGGCCTCTGGCCAAGGCCGCTTGAAGTGGGACATGAGGAGATATTGTGCCCTGATTCCCAACCTATTGAGCAAACACAGTCTGAGAACGATGACGGTGGGGACCGGCAACTAGCATCTCACGAGGTGCATGATGATGAGACACAGTTGCCAATAAGTCAAGGGCAATTAGTGTCTCAAGAGGTTGTGGATGAGGATGAGACGCAGTTAAGTCAGGTTCTTGTTAGTTCACCATGTCAGGAAAAGGACCAGAGTGAGGATGTGGAAGAGGAGGTTATGGACGATGAAATAGCTGACCCAACCTGGGAAGGTGGCAAGCCGAGCGAGGACAGCAGTACAGAGGGGGAGGGATCCGCAGCACCGCAATAGGCTGGAAGAGGCAGTGGGGTGGCAAAAGGGAGAAGGCAGGCCATGCCAACCAGGCCCACAATTGTTCCCAGGAGCACCCCCTTGCGGCAAACTCCCTTGCCAAGGGTTAGGTGTTCCACAGTCTGGTGTTTTTTTAAAGAAAGTGCTGACGATAAACGGTTTGTAATTTCTAACCTGTGCCGTACCAAGATGAGCAGGGGCATAAACACCAGCAACCTGACCACCATCAGCATGGTCTGCCACATTGCGGCAAAGCACCCTAAAAGGTGGGCCGAATGCCTGGGTCCACAATCTGTGTCTGCAGGTCACACCACTGCCTCCTCTTCCGCTCTGTTACCTGCAATCCAAGACGCAGGCCCAGATGCCCTCCGCTCTGCACCTGGATCTTTGCAGGAACCATCAGCCAGCACGTCCACTTCAATGTCCCAGTGCAGCGTTCAAATGTCCTTACCCCAGTCATTTGAACGCAGGCGCAAATACCCTGCCACCCACCCACAGGCCATAGCTCTAAACGCACAACTTTCCAAGTTGCTGCCCTGGAAATGTTGCCGTTTAGGCTGGTGGACACCGAGGACTTTCGCAGCCTGATGGCGGCGGCTGTCCTTCGTTACGCAGTCCTCAGCTGCCACTATTTTTCCCGGTGTGCCGTCCCTGCCTTACATCAGCATATGTCCAGAAACATAACCCGGGCCCTGACCAGCGCAGTTACTGGCAAGGTCCACTTAACAACTGACACATGGACAAGCGCTTGTAGCCAGGGATGCTACATTTCCCTGACGGCACACTGGGTGAACGTTGTGGAGGCTGGGAGCGAGTCGTACCCACGCCGAGGATTGCGGGCCCTACTAACATCCGGATTTCCGCTTCCACCTACAGTAGCGGCTGCAACCCCTCCTTCTCTTCCTCCACCTCCTTCTCCACTTCTTCCCATGCAGAATTGCCATCTTTCAGCACCACTCAGACTTCTGTCAGTAGCTGGAAGCAGTGTAGCACAGCAGTTGGTAAGCGGCAACAGGCCATGCTGAAGCTTATTTGCCTGGGTGACAAACAGCACACCGCCGCAGAACTGTGGCATGGCATAATGGAACAGGCTGAGCTGTGGCTCTCGCCAGTCAACCTACAGCCAGGCATGGTTGCATCCGATAACGGCCACACGTTTGTAGCGGCTTTGGAGCTGGCCAACCTCCCACACATATCATGCCTGGCCCATGTATTCAACTTAGTGGTTCAGCGGTTTCTGAAAACCTACCCCAATTTGCCTCAGCTACTGGTGAAGGTTTGTCTCCTGTGTGCCCATTTCCGCAAGTCACCGACAGCTTCAGCTGGCCTGGCAACGCTGCAGCAGCGCTTACGCTTGCCAGCTCACCAACTGCTGTGCAACCTGAGCACGTGCTGGAACTCCACCTTCCACATGTTGGGCAGGCTTTGTGAGCAGCAGAGGGCAGTAGTAGAATACCAGCTGCAACTCGGTCGGCGCCTTTCCAGTCAGCTTCCGCTCTTCACAAGCGACTAATGGGCATTGATGTCTGACCTCTGTGAGGTGTTACGCAACTTTGATGAGTCTACACAGATGGTGAGCGGCGATAATGCAATTATCAGCGTAACCATCCCACTTCTGTGTCTACTAAAAGGCTTGCTGCTCACAGTAAAGGTTGATGCTCTGCGTGTGGAAGAGGTGGAAATGGGGTAAGACCCTACACAGGGTGATAGCCAGACCACCCTTGATTCATCTTCTCAGCGCCAATTGGAGGAGGAGGAGGAGACGGTTGCCACCGCTGCACAGGGTAGGCATACCACGTTTACACCATTTCTTCGGTGTGGATGGGCTGAAGAGGAGGAAGAGGACGAGGAGGATATTGAGAGTCATGCTCCTGGTGGGGAGAGCCTTGTCTGTTGGGACTTTGGCACACATGGCTGACTTCATGCTATGCTGCCTTTCCAGTGACCTTTATACGCATATTAGGCAAAACCGATTATTGGTTGTTCACCCTTTTCGACCCCCGCTACAAAGAGAACTTCCCATCTCTCATTCCTGTGGTGGAGAGGACAAGTAAAATGTTGCAATACCAGAAGACCCTTTTTCGAAAAATTGCTCCACAAATTTCCATATGACAAC
The DNA here is from genome assembly GCA_900303285.1 of Rhinella marina. NCBI lineage: Eukaryota > Metazoa > Chordata > Amphibia > Anura > Bufonidae > Rhinella > Rhinella marina. The sequence continues at coordinate 10,655 of ONZH01030394.1, read as the reverse complement.
ACTGGCGGCAGAGTACTTAGTTCCTTGGCCACCCGAGGAGGGGAGACGAGAGGAACACACAGCAGTTCCAACAAAGGCAGGGCGACTGTCACGAATATACTTGCGTCAGGGTCCAGGCGTTCGGTTAGACTTTCAAAAGTGACATAATTTGACATGTTTTCTTCTTGGTTTGGTTGCTGTTTACCACATCCCTTCCCCTCAGCTGTTGTGGGTGCGTTAATTATCTTTCCCCTATTTACCCCTTCATCTCCCAGTATTCCTTGCGGTTTATACTTTCTGCTGTCATTGTTGTGTTTGGAGTGGATCTCGGCTGAGATCCGGTTGCTGCAATATCTGCATTAAGATAAGTGTCATTTTCCCTATTGTGTTTATCCTACGTTTCCCTGTTTTGGTTTTGCCTTCTGAAGTCTCCTGTTCATCCATCCTCTTGGAGAAACAGGTTTACTCTTTCTCCTGTCACTAGCTGCAGGGTTGTACAGGGTCAGTTTGTTATTAGGTTCCTGTGTATGAACTCTCCTACCACAAAGGCCTGTTCATACTGGTAGTCAGCCAGGGCCTAGTTTCAGGAATTCCTGCAGGAGGTGACCATTTCCCTTGTGTGGACTTTTCCCTTCCCTCTTACGCTTGGTATGGCTATATCCTCCACACCAGAGCATGACAGCGACACTCTCCAAGGCCTGGGACAGTTTTATGACACCCTGCCAGCACCCTCACCCTGATGAGTGCATTAGTGTGACAAGGAGGGAAATGTTTTGGAAGATGGTAAAGGAATACCTAGCTGACCGTGTCAACGTCCTCAGCGATCCCTCTGTGCCGTATAATTATTGGGTGTCTAAGCTGGACACGTGGCACAAACGGGCGCTCTGCACCTTGGAGGTGCTGGCCTGCCCTGCCGCCAGCGTTTTGTCTGAGCAGGTATTTAGTGCCGCTGGGATCATAATTACTGATAAGCGCATCCACCTGTCAACTGACAATGCTGACAGATTGGCGCTTATCAAAATGAACAAGGCCTGGATTGCCCCTGACTTCTCTACTCCACCAGAGGAAAGCGGCTTAACATGAAGGAACCGGCTTTTATTGCGTATTGAATACACTGTATCATCATGTACCCCTTCCTCTTCTCGTCCTCTTCCTCCTCTTCCTCCATCATATGAAACTGCTTATTAGGCTGCCCTCGAAGTCCACAGGCTGGGCCTGCACCCTAATTTTTTAGCCGGTCAGCTCACCAGCTGAGCCTGCACCCTAATTTTTTAGCTGGTCAGCTCACCAGCTGGGCCTGCACCCTAATTTTTTAGCCGGTCAGCTCATCAGCTGGGCCTGCACCATAATTTTTTAGCCGGTCAGCTCACCAGCAGGCCCTCAACCGTAATGTTTTACACGCTCAGCTCTGCTATATGTCACACATATTGTTTCAAACGTTCAGCTAAGCGGCATGTCACCCTTAAATTTTTTGTTACGTTCAGCTCGGCAGCAGCGTGTCAACCTTAAATTTGGGACAGTTTGTTGGGTAGCAGCGTGTCAGCCGTAAATTTTTTTTAACGTCAGCTCGGCAGCAGCATGTGAACCTTAAATTTGGGACAGTTTGATGGGCAGCAGCGTGTGAACCTTAAATTTGGGACCGTTTGATGGGCAGCAGCGTGTCAACCTTAAATTTGGGACAGTTTGATGAGCAGTAGCGTGTCACCTGTAATTTTTTTTTAACGTTAGCTCGGCAGCAGCGTGTCAACCTTAAATTTGGGACAGTTTGATGGGCAGCAGCGTGTCAACCTTGAATTTGGGACAGTTTGAGCAGCAGCGTGTTACCTGTAAATTTTTTGTACGTTCTGCTTGGCAGCAGCGTGTCAACCTTAAATTTGGGACAGTTTGATGGGCAGCAGCATGTCAATCATAATTTTTCAAGGGTGTGTCTGATGAACTTCTTTATGTGTAATAAAGGGGGTATTGAAGTGCCTGTTCCTTGTAATTTTTGGCAGCCCTTTCCCTTAGTTCATAGGATTTATGAGTGTCGGAGTCCCACAATTATACCACAATGTGAATAATGCCCTCCTTTATATGATATACTGGTTGTATGGGAGTGCCTCATCCGTGTAATTTTTGGCAGCATTTGCGCTTAACGTACAAGTAAATCTATGTTTCCTAACAATATTTCTGTAAAATCAATGTTATCTTGGGTTTTGGGGGGTATTTTTGTCATTACGTAAAAGTGGCGTATTATTCGGACATCATAGTTAATAGCAGTGACTTTGGTGTCCAAGATGCATCCAGACATCCTCCCCATGCTGTTCCCTAACCATTTCTGTGGTGTTTCCACCATTTTCTCATGTTTCCCTATGAACCAGACATCCTCCCCTCTGCAGAGCAGGGGGTGCCTGGTCTTCTCCCATTGACTTCCATTATACTCGGGTGCTCGGCCGAGCACTCAAGCACCACCTAGTGTTCGGGGTGCTCGATCATCACTAATGATAAGGTAAGGTCTATAAAGCAGTGAGCAATATGTCATTGCCATATAAGCAAGTAAAAATAAGTAGTGTACAACCATACAATATTATTTGATAATGAAAATTTTATTTGATTTCTGCATATTAGAACTGCAAAAGTTTTCATGAATTTTGAAATTATTCATTTTTTATTAGTTTTATTTGTACATTTAATATAAGGTAAGTGACATATAAAACATCTATTTTTTCATGCATTATACTAAAGTATTTTATTAATTTTTGAATTTTTGGCATCTTCCCCTAAGATACAACTAATGCTGTTCATTGTTGGGAAACAGATTGAAAAAAACAAAAAAACAAAACACCATTCTATTTTGTGATAAAACATTGTGAAGGATCTGACTGTGAAAAGAGAATAATCAACACCTAATATACAATAAAATTATTATTTTTGTCTTTAGCATTACAAATTAAAGCTGTGAAAGCTCATTAATATCTGAGAATTATAGCACAAACAATATGTTTTCATTGAGAACAAAACCTTTTCCCAGCATCTGGTTCTCTAAACCTTTTAAAGGGGTTACACGCAATAAAAATATTGTGACCCCTCTTATGCCACCTTCTTCTGCCTTCAGTGATGGACTAACATGATCAATACTCATTAGCTTCCTTGTCTCATACCTTTCAGTTATTCATCCCTACATCTAAATTCACATACTAATTCAAGTATAAAGCTATATCGCTCCATTGACCATGGGGGCATGACATAGCAAATGCATCTCTAAGGTTATCTATGCTTGGATAGATGGAGTTAACAAGAGCTAATTGCATTGCATCTTGGGATTTTTAAGTGATTGATGAGCTGCTACCCACCCACAGAATGGGAAAAAGTTTTCCAAATATGAGAGTAAACAACAAATTTTTAATGTCAGCCATATTCTCTGCACATTGACCCTCCCCAATGGCAGACATTGGAGATGGAAGGGTGGAGTATATTGTATCCACATGGGGGATTCATACTTACCAGTTCCAGTCTTGCATCACTCTGGTCCTGTATGGTGACTCCAGTATGTCCATATTCCTTTCCCTGACTTGTTTACTTCCTCTTGGGTATGGTCACTTGATCTTCTAGGGCAAATGAATGGCTTCAATGGTGCCGTGTCCACAAGAGACATATGACCCAAAGATTAGCTCCAGTGGACCAAGGGGGTAACCATGCCCGGGATGAGCTAAACAAAACATTGGACAGGAAGATATACAGGGGAGGCAGCGCACAAGACAAGAGCTGCAGGTTAGCAGAAATTATTTTTTCAATACTGGAGGCTGGAAACAATGATGTAGGCAGTGGCATATATATAAAATTAAGGGCCCAATAGCAAGGATCAAACCAGGCCCCCCACACAGGACAGAAGGGTTTCCACCTAAACCCTTTTCAATGACCCTTGGGCCATTTTTTCCACTGCATAATTTGTTAAAAGTTGTTCCTTTAGAGGGTAGAGTCCTGATCAAGTTTTCAGCCCCAGTAGAAGATCAAAGTACCCTACATATGAATATCAGGAAATTGTATTTTGAAGTTCAAAGTGCTAGAAAAAAAATGTATGATTAATAATTCAGCACTGAAAAAAAAGATTTTGAGAAAATTAGCCGTGCAATTTTATTAGATGAATCTAACAGCAATGAAATCCAGGACAGTTTTTTTTTCTTCTAATAAATGCTTTGCATTTTCTAATTTTCAGTTTGATATCTTCTATTCAGGAGCAAAACCATATGTCATGTAATGCTGTGTATTTGTCTCATGTTTGACAACTGCTCTTGATCTTTTGCTTGCTTGCCATACTCATGTCATGTCTTATTTCTGTTGTGCCATTATATCCCTACGGTTTTTAATTTAAACTATTTTTATGGATGAATTCATAGCTTGTGAACACCAAATGATTGCTACATCCGATCGGTGACTCTATTTTTTTTTATTATTTGCTTTTTTATTTGTATGATTGTTTGATAACATCTGTAATGAAATGAATCTCTTGATTTATTTTAATGAGCCTCTGTTTAATTGCCTGGTACCTTCTCCAGGAATGCACCAACTATGTGGACTCAAAAAATGTAAGTTTTCTATGGAAAATAGCACAGTCTTTATTATTATGATAAAATCCCCTAGCACTCTATCTTAAGGACTACATACACCTCCATTTATGTGCATAGAGAACACCAAATTTTTCTCCTGCATATTGGGCAAATTCAATTTTTTTCACCTTCTTTTGCTCTCATGGAGATAAGCCACCACAAGTGTCCTGCAGCAGCTTTCTTCTCTCCCCCATAGAGAATATATACCTGCACAACCGAACATATGTGTATGGAGGAGCTGGAAAGGAATCAGGAGACCATTTTTGGCCAACAACTACAGTACAGTTGACTCTGTATGGGTATTTTTAGATGCTCACCAAGTGAAGTGTGTATTATTGGGTGTAATACTGAGTATAGACGATGAAGGACAAGATATTGTCCAGGACTGAATTTAATTTAAACCTACTGATGCAATAAACTGTTTAATGTACTTACATTTCTGAAAGCCAGTATGTTCTGAGAGTGCAGTGCCGGTCACGTGGTCTCCCTTCCCTGTTTCTTCTTAGTTCCGCTGATTTGATGATCATGCCTCCCATGGTCATGGGTGGACTGAAAACTTAAAGCAGCCCTGGAAAAAACCTAAAGGCGGGCCCATGCTGTAGGAGGGTCCAAACTGACAGAAGGTGGGTTTGAACAAGTAGGTAGAGACAACCAATGTAGGCAGAACCTGCAAAACTGTAGTCCATCACAAAACACCAACCCAGGAGAACCAAATAGCACAATGGGACGCCGTAATACTACACCTGGTTCTCCAGACAAACAGCCTGATGAAGGGCACCCCAAATAAGGGCCTGAAACGTTGTTGGCTATAATTGTACCACTTAGTGTTACCTTTTGTACCAATAAAAGCATATTTATGAATTTCCTGGTGTGCCGTCTCAGAATTTAAGATTAGGACCTGTTTGGATGCCCAAGGTGGAGGGTATCACCCTTGAGACGTGCACCCACCGAAGCCCCATTTGGTTGAGTGCTGTGGCCAACACCTGAAACTCAAACCAAATAGCACAGTATTACTCAAAATACTGTCTAAGCAGATGCAAATATCACAGTGCAGCACAAAATACTGCCTCCTTCATTACAGCATTCAACTATATCACTGTCCTGAGGACAGTGATACATTTGAGTTCAGGAGGGCACCTGTAGCTGCCAGCCAGGTGCATAAGTCCCTATTGCTCCTTGCATTAATCAATGTTTAAAGCATCAAATTGTTATGTACCCAGCATGTGGCCGTGAGGAGGGCTTGGGCAGCCCCCTGGGCATCAGCCCACTGAGAAATATCCTTGTAGGGTCTAGGGCCAGTCTGCCCATCATGCTTGTCAACTGTATCAACTCCTGAATAGGCATGTCATCAGGAACACCACAGAAAAGTGAAGGTCTTGCAACGCAAGGCAGAGGATGTGGGTGTCGAACTAAACAGAACCAAGAAGAGAACTATGTAAAAAGAAACAGATGAAGAGGGGAGGTACATTAAGTGTATAAAATGATCAAATGCAAGGTGGAAGTTGTGGATACTGTTGCAGAACACATATGATGCATTGCAATATGGGAAGCTTAGCGACTGCATCTCTCAAACTTTCATAAACCAGAAGTTCAAATAGTAAAAAGTGGCACCGCACCCAGACATCTAGATGTTGGACTAAAAATGTGAAAATAGGTAGGTACTGCATATTATTTATTGGGCTATATGAGTCATTTACAATGCAGTTTAAATTTGTTCAAGGGAATGTGTCATCAGAAAATGTCCTATTGCATAAATTATGTCTTTAATGTTAAACATTTTTAAAAAAAAAATTGTGGCTATTTTTCATTTTCTATTTTGATATTTATATGAAAAAAAACAAAAAAAACAAAAGAACATCCTCCAGTTTTTGCACTGGCCACTGGCCAGTTTAATAATACGTGTTACTTCTTGATCTGTACAGGTTACTTTGCTGCAGTTACGGTATCTGCTTATCATCATAGGATGGATTAGAATTAGAGATGAGCGAATCGATTTGTCGATTCGTTGATTCATATCGAATCTTAGGATTTTTTTAGCTGCAAAGCAAATCCGAATATTAGGTGCTTCGCTTCGGCTTTGTACGCATTCGCTACGTAGTTTGTCCTATCAATTATACAATATTGCTACGTATAAGTTACTCTATACACTGTTGTGTACAAATTCAATTGATTTGCGATGCAGACTCCTCCCTGCTAGCCCCGCCCCCTTCTCCAGCGCGCGAGGAAGACGAGGCAACTCAGGAAATTAAGAAGGCGACACAGCGAGGTCCTGACTGGGGAGGCATGGTGTGGGGCACCGACCCCTATGAGGAGAAGGAACCGGAGGAGATCTACGTCTCTCAATATGTCCGGCAGCCTAAGAAGTCGGTTGAGGTGCCCGCTGAGGTGTTCACTCCGCTGGCTGACACGGCGGAGGCGGCAGGAGTTCACGCTCCGCCGCGGAAGGACTACTTCCTTCGTCAAAATTTTATGGTCCCCAAGGCTTTTTTAACCAAGTTGCGCAGACGTGCGCCTCATCCTTTTTTTTCCCCCTTTTCAGGTTATTGGGGAAGCCCCTTGAAAGATGTTTTTTAAAGGAACCTTTGCTGCTTATTTTTTTACCCATTTGGATTACAATTTTACCTATGTGGATTACAAATTGCAACTAAGTTTGGGACTCTGCTCCAGTTCTATGACAAGCGTCAGAAAGAAGAAAAGAGACTTAAACATGTCCGTTAGCAGACTAGGTAGGTGATATTTAAAATGTTTACATTATACCTATAATGTATTTGCACTGGATTGTTTGCACTAATGTTTTTACCTTTCAGCAACGTTTTCAAGTATGTTGCCCATTGTGTGTAATTCTTTACAGGTACCGGCAATGGGTCCTCATATTCACTTTATAGTATTGTGGATGATTGTACTATGCCCATAGCCGGAAAGACAGCACCTTACTTGTTTTACCTCAAATATACATACTGCCTCTGAGGGCGATTTCAGATCTGACCATTTACACTGGATCTGGCCCGGGGTCCGCAAGGTGTCAAAACTATGACGCAAGCATCGGATCACCTGCTGGATCACTACTTTTTATGCCTGGTTTCGGGGTGGCTGTGTGTGTCATCTGAAATCGTAATCCTGGCGGTCATCAGCCCGGGACTATGTATTATCAGCTGTGCGGCCAGAGCCTAAATTGAGAGGATCATCTGGGTGCCATTTTTCAAATATTTTGCTCTGCCTTCTGAGGAGTGCATCGCAAGCCGGCCTCTCGTTGTACGTGCCCTGCGTATTACGTAATCGCGTACACAATGGTTCGGCTTAGGCATTCGTAAGCTTATTTGTACGCTCATGGCGTACGTCTTCTAAGAAAGTTGCGTACATTTTTTTACTGTACGTTCGTTATTAGTGGCGCGAATGTTCGCTAATAGCACATAATAACGTATATTTTGTACGCAAAATACAACGAATCTATTCGTCGAATATACGAATCTAGGAAAACTTCGGCGAATGTTCGGCAAATAATTTTTTTAATGATTTGCTCATCTCTAATTAGAATGACAGAAATCACCTATACACAGATAACACAGGATCCACCATTCACAATAGGTGATATCATGGCTTATTTACTCACTCCTGACCTCTGCACAGGTCACAGAGCATGCCTAGAAAAACTCTCTTATAGATGTCAGGAGTTTCCCCTCCTATCCATTTTGTCTATGGCCCATGGTGGCTGCCATAAGCCATATATCTCTAAAGGCTATTAAGAACTGCTCAGCGCATGAATGATCGCACCATAGTCGTGTTGGGAAATGTGCAATCATAAAATAAAAACAGATTAGGAAAAAAAGGATAAGTTTGCTTGTCTAGTTTAACTCACAAAAAAAATATTTTTGGTGACTTATTCTCTTTAACCCCTTCAACCCCGGGCCTGTTTTCACCTTCCTGACCAGGCCATTTTTTGCAAATCTGACATGTGTTCACTTTATATGGTAATAACTTTGGAACGCTTTACTTATCCAGGCCATTCTGAGACTGTTTTCTCGTCACATATTGTGCTTCACGATAGTAGTAAATTTGTGGCAAAATATTTTCATTTTATTTATAAAAAAATACCAAATTTACCAAAAATTTGGAAAAATTTTAAAATTTCCAAATAAAAATTCTCTACTTTTAAAATACATAGTAATACTTTCCAAAATAGTTATTATTTACATTCCCCGTATGTCTGCTTTATGTTTGGAACATGTTCAAAATGATATTTTAGTTTTTGGGACGTTAGAAGGCTTCGAAGTTTAGAAGCAAATCTTAAAATTTTTAGAAGATTTCAAAAACCCATTTTTTTTAGGAGCAGTTCAGTTAAAAGTCACTATGTGGGGCTTACATAGTGGAAACTCCCCATAAATTACCCCATTTTAGAAACTACACCCTTCAAGCTATTCAAAACTGATTTTACTAACTTTGTTAACCCTTTACGCGTTCCATGAGAATTGACAGAAAATTTGAATGAATTTTCAAATTTTCCCTTTTTTTAGCAGATTTTAAATTTTGATCCATTATCCATGATACACATCAAGGGTTAACAGCTAAACAAAACTCCAAATATATCACCCCGATTCTGGAGTTTACAGAGACACCCCATATGTGCACAAAAGATAAAATATGGGGGCACAGCAGGCTTCACAGTGGATGGAGCACCATATGGCTTTTGGAGAGCGAAATTAGCTGGAATAATAATTGGGAGCTATGTGCACATGAACATCCTAGAATTAGGATTCACGCGGAAGTGAAAATGAAAAATTGCAATTTTTTGACAAAAAAGTTGCTATACACCCACATTTTTCACTTTCATAAAGGGTAACGGGACAAAATGCACCCCACATTTTGATCACCATTTCCCCCCGAATACGGCAACACCCCATGTGTGCTCGTAGCCCAATATACTGGCGCACAGCAAGCTTCACAGTGGAAGGAGCACCATATGGCTTTTGGAGAGCGAAATTAGCTGGAATAATAATTGGGAGCTATGTCGCACATGAAGACCCCCTGAGCTGGCCCTACAGTGGAAACCCCCCAAAAGTAACCCCATTTTGGAAAAAGCACCCCTTAAGGAATCTTTCAAGGTGTGTGGTGAGCACTTTGAGCTGAATGGTTTTTCCTAGAATGAGGATTCACGCGGAAGTGAAAATGAAAAATTGCAATTTTTTTGACAAAAAAGTTGTTATACATCCACATTTTTCACTTTCACAAAGGGTAACAAGACAAAATACACCCCACATTTTGATCACCATTTCCCCCCCGAATACAAGCAACACCCCATATGTGCTCGTAGCCCAATGTACTGGCACACAGCAGGCTTCACAGTGGAAGGAGCACCATATGGCTTTTGGAGAGCGAAATTAGCTGGAATAATAATTGTGAGCTATGTCGCACATGAAGACCCCCTGAGCTGGCCCTACAGTGGAAACCCCCCAAAAGTGACCCCATTTTGGAAGAAGCACCCCTTAAGGAATCTTTCAAGGTGTGTGTGTGTGGTGAGCACTTTGAGCTCAATGGTTTCTCCTAGAATTAGGATTCACGTGTAAGTGAAAATGAAAAATTGCAATTTTTTGACAAAAAAGTTGCTATACACCCACATTTTTCACTTTCACAAATGGTAACGGGACAAAATGCACCCCACATTTTGATCACCATTTCCCCCCGAATACGGCAACACCCCATATGTGCTCGTAGCCCAATGTACTGGCGCACAGCAGGCTTCACAGTGGAAGGAGCACCATATGACTTTTGGAGAGCGAAATTAGCTGGAATAATAATTGGGAGCTATGTCGCACATGAAGACCCCCTGAGCTGGCCCTACAGTGGAAAACCCCCAAAAGTGACCCCATTTTGGAAAGAGCACCCCTTAAGGAATCTTTCAAGGTGTGTGGTGAGCACTTTGAGCTCAATGGTGTTTCCTAGAATTAGGATTCACGCGGTAGTGAAAATGAAAAATTGCAATTTTTTGACAAAAAAGTTGCTATACACCCACATTTTTCACTTTCACAAAGGGTAACGGTACAAAGCACACATTTATGAAAAATGAAATTACAAGCAGACCCCAATTTTTCAGAT